>VXBW01004648.1:666660-717553 GCA_013400375.1 Thinocorus orbignyianus
TGGTGTCATCGGCAAATTTGCTGAGAGTGCACTCTATCCCACTGTCCACGTCTCCAACAAAGATGTTAAATAGTACTGGTCCCAGTACTGACCCTTGCGGGACACCGCTTGTCACTGGCCGCCACGTGGACATTGACCCATTAACCACAACTTTTTGACTGCGGCCATCAAGCCATAAACATACAGAGAGTATAACATTCTTTCAGAAGGGGCTGGCAGAGAAGTATCAGGATGAAAACAGGCATATTGTACTCTTCTAACGTTTGCTAGATTGAATGATGCCCTTCCACAGCTCTGTCTCTTGACAATCTAAGTCTTCTACCAGAATGGAATGGAATGGAATGGAATGGAATGGAATAGAATGGAATAGAATAGAATAGAATAGAATAGAATAGAATAGAATAGAATAGAATAGAATATTAGAACACAACACAACGGAATAGTTTTGCTCAGTTGGAAGGGGCCTACAATAATCATCTAGTCCAACTGCCTGACTGCCTCAGGGCTGACCGAAAGTTAAAACATGCTATTAAGGGCACTGTTCAAATGTCTCTAAAACACTGACAGGCTTGGGGCATCAACCACATCCTAGGAAGCCAGTTTCAGTGAATGACCATCCTCTCAGTAAAGAAATGCTTCCTACTGTCTAGCGCAAACCTCCCCTGGTGCAGCTTTGAATTATTCACGCACATCCTATCACTGGATCCCAGTGAGAAGAGATCAGCACCTCTCTCTCCTCTTCCCCTTCTCAGGAAGCTGTAGAGAACAATGAGATTGCCCCTCAGCCTCCTTTTCTCCAAACTAGACAAGCCCAAAGTCCATAGCTGCTCCTCATGTGTCACACCTGCCAGCGCTTTCACCAGCTTTGCTCCCCTTCTCTGTATGCATTCAAGGACCATCATTTCCTTCTTAAATTGTGGGGCCCAGAACTGCACACAGTATTCAAGAGGAGGCCACATGAACACTAAACACAGCAGGAAATACTAGGTGCAGCACAGTCTTACTTTTTTCTGAAAGCACTGATTTTAATTATTATCATGTTTATGCTATCAATGCTATCTACCTTTTGACTTACTAGATTTCAGACTTGTCGTTGAATGTACTATCAAGTAGAATCACCTCCTTCCTTCTCACCAATGAAAACTGCCCTCACAGTTTTGATTAATATTCTCTATTAAACTGAATCAATGGGCAATCAATGTTTTGCAAACACGCACAAAGCTGAAGCTTGTGCCATGAGAAGCTGCTAAGTTTTGACCTTGTACCGTTCCTAATGAGACAGGAGCGGGAATGACATAAAAAGCCTCCCCAACTCCTGTTGGAATTGTACTGGTCACTTCTGCAAAACATCAGCATGGCCAGAGGAAGTCCAGAGCAGAGACAGAACTGAAGGAGCAGCTGGAGGCAAAGTTCTGGTCTATGAGCATGCAAAGGTGGAGGTGGCAGCATGTGTTATTTCTGACTCAGGAACTGCTCTCAAGTGGTCCTCTCCAAGCACCTTCACCCAGAATACAGACGTGAAGAAAGCTGATACACCAGGTAGAAAATGGTAATGATGCCACCTGCGATTAATAAAGCTGTTTCTCACCTCACATGAATTTCTAAAGCACTGTTTCCGAAAAAAACAAGGCATGCCAGAAATAATGAAAAGAGATTGACTAGGAGGATGTTTCAGAGACTTCATTAAAAATTAATAGAGATCTTTGTCTTTCAAAGTTTTATCATCTCTTGGACAGTAAAGAGTAGAAGGATAAAGTTCTTTGTTCACTCATTTTGCCATGAAAGAGAGAGCCAGATGATCAGCTGATACCAATTATAAATTATTGGTCAAGATTACAGAAGGAAATGAAATATGGGGGCAGACTGATCTGATTTCTAGCAGCACTGAACTGGAGCAGATGTGTGCATCAAGTCCTGCATCTCTTCTTTCCTCCCACATGTCTTTTTCTTCTCTGAATGGTAGCCCATGAAGGGAAATTTTGGCTTCTCAGTAAATTCCCATAATTCATCCAGATTTCACAATAACGGTATATATTCCTTTGCGTTCTGACAGTGTGCAGAGGCCACATGAGTCCCCAGTGAACTGGGGTGTTAACCTCTGCTCCATTTTTCTCATCGTATGCAGATGGAAAAGAATATTTACTGGCTGCTTAGAAGAGTCAGTACAGAACATTTACTCATGTCAAAAAAATGAGAAAAGCCCTATAGCATGGAGCTCTCTTGCACAGTTAGATTAATTTTTCAACACATGTTATTTTCTGAAAGAAAGAAACCTCACACATTTCCTCTATTTGTTCTGATTAATTATGCACCAGTTTACACTACTCTCTCCCATTAGCTCGCCATTTGCCTAGAACATTTAATAATAAACTTCCTTTTAATACAAAGTCTACTAAAATTTCTGTTCATTCAGCTACTTCCTTTTTGTATATAGAAAATGCCCTTATGTACCTGATCTTATTTTTCTTAGTTTACTAGTTATGCTGAGCATTGCCAGAACGCCCCAAAATAGAAATATTTAACCACGCTTCAAATGTATTTTAGGTTGTTGCAACTAGTGTATCATGATGAACATGCTTTAGATAGAGAGCTAATGAGCTTTTTACTTTAAAAAAATTATTAGCTGGAAGAAAATTATTAAATTATGTGAAAGAATATTATTACAGATGCCATAAATGTATTCTTTCACTTTTCACTTGCATTAGGCTTTAGTTTTATATCACTGTATGACTTCTTACCCTTGCTTTTTGCATTAATGTGCTTTATTCCCTTCACTGACAAGTTTTTAATTTAAAAGTTACAGTTGATTTGACTGTTCATTCACAACTGCATCTGTTATAGCAATGAATCTTTCGTTTGTGCAATCACTTGCCAATGTCATCACACAGCAGGGGGATGCAGTCTGATGGCAAACACACACATACACTTAAGCTACAGGAAGACAGCAAATAAATAAAAAGTAATCAAAGTATTTTTTTACATGCTGAAACAGAAGAAATAAATTTTATGACACTGCAATGACAGTGGGAGGAGACAGAAGAAGAGATGACAGACACAGAAGAAGACAGATATGCTGCCACAGCAACTTGGAGCAAATATAAAAACTGCTATGACTTCCACCCTGGCAGTTTGGTTGTCTGCAGTGCATGGAATCACACATCTAACAGTCACTCAATTCATTCTCATAGCGCAGAATCATCCTGGAGACAAGGTAGCTTAAAATGATTCCCCATTTAAGACTGAGATGTTACATGATTCGCGTTGCAAAAATCTTTCACAGCTTAAACAGTACCCTGACAGTTGCCAAAGCTTTGGTGGGGATCGTACGTTTTCTTAAAGTTTCACCTTCTGCAGCCACCTGACTGTGAGAGTCCCCAACTTTTTCTTACAAAGAAAACAGATATCTATTTTCAGCCCTTACAGCTGTGAAGAAAAGCAGTGAAATGTGAAGCAGCTTTTAAAGGTTAGAAACCAGGATAAAATAATTTTAAATAATTCCACTTTGGAGCTATTCGTGAATGTTTTTGCCACCCAATTTTTAGTTATTTATTATTTTCAGTTTGACAGTAATCAGAAAAAACAGGAAAATACTTCAGGAAGTGCGTCTTTATATCTGCAAAGGAAGTATGTAGCTAGGAAATGTAGCAAGGAAAAGGAAAAATATTTATTGTTTCTTGCTAAACAGTATTACATACTGAAACGTACATATCTTTGGTATCTTCATCTGAGTGTCTCTAGTACCAGACATCTCTTAACAGGCAGGAAGAATAAAGGCATATAGGAAAATATCCACATTTGTCAAACAGGCCGCAAATAAGAGGCCAAGTTTGCAGAAATTATAGATAGTGATTGTCTGTCTGGAAAACAAAATTTTCACTGGCCCCAAAATTATGGATTTATACTTCCATGCTAAAGACCCAACACTTCCCACCCCTAAACTAAGTTCTGTATGTGAGGTCTATCCACAGTTTAACATGCAGAATTACAAAGTTGCTATAATCAGAGCTAGTCCTAAGGTGCAAAATTTGAATTTCTGTTTCAATCCAAATTGCTCTAGTAGTCCTAAGACTGGAAGCATGAGACAAGCCCATATGAATTCCTATTTTGTCTTGGGCCATTAAATTATTCCATTTCCCAAAAGCTACCCACAGCATTGAAAGTATTGGAAAGTAACTTTATAAAAATACTTGGCTTGGCTTCTGAATACACTCGATGTATGTAAGCAACGTACATCCACGCTGATAAATCAGTAAGTTTCAGGTTTGTTTGAAAGATTTCTCCAAGTGAGGTATATTTCAAAGGTGACTTTTCTTAAAGAACAAAAGATAATAAAGATACAAAAGCTACAATGCAAAGTCATGCAACAGGTCAGCTCTCCTGGGTGTGATTTAAGAAAAAGCATAAAGTTTCTATAACGCTTAACTACAGCACAGCTCAAGAGAAGTTTTACATGGATTTCTCCCCAGTAGTGTTTTCCGTTTAAAATTTTATGTAAGCATGAAGCATGAAAAGCATGAAAAATGTTTAATGTAGTAAAATTGTTATTATATTAGGATCAGGCATATTAGGAAGCATTAGGAATAATACAAGGCTACAAAAGTGGATCTCTTTTGTAAAAAAAAAACCAAAAAAACCCCAAACAAACAAACAAACAAAATCACCAAAAAACAAAAAACCCAAACCCAAAAACAAATCACACACAAAAAACCCCAAGGGAATGGATTCATGGATTTTTGGCTTTTTAAATACTTCAGTAGAAATAGATTTAATTCAGAAAATCAGAAGGGCAGCACTGATTCAGCTACGTTCCCAGCACTTGCAATAGAAAGATTACAGATAAAATGTTCAAGGGTCACAAGGATTCTTGGGTTACAAACCCAACTCCCAAAGTGACTCAGACACTTGAAAGATATCATTTTGATGCTTTTAAACAGTTCAGAATGTTAAACTGCTTGATTTCTAATGTTCTCAGAATCCAAGTGTCCCCTTTTTTTTAAAGAAAAGAGACTCCTCCAACCCTTTTGCCAAGCTTAGCAAATGGGCCAAAATATCCCTCGGATCAAGTAGTCTTGATATAACTACAAGTTGTAAGACTTCATCTGGAGACAAATTCAATTTGATACCTCAGGTCCAACAACCCTAACAAGAAAAAAAAACAAAACCAAATAAATCTGTCTATTCATAAAACATCTTGTAGTCAATAACACTGATGGGTTTCTCATCACAACCGAACCTGAGATTTATCATAGGCATGTCACAGGATTAAGAGATTCATTATCTACAAGAGCTCTGCCTGCAGGATGTTTGCACACTAGGTCTTTTGGTGGGTACACAGGAGACTGAGCAGGAAGCAGGATTGTCATCCTTCCCGCGAGTAAAGTGGCTTCTTGACCTTTAGTCTATCTATGCAGAGGATTAAAACACAGTGATCGCAAAACTGTGCTTGACTTGTCTAACAAAAAGCATGATTTTCCTCTGGACTATCTGGTGTGATGTCCACATTGGATTTTTATATTTCCGAATTCTCCCTAAGTTAGAGAATTTAGAATTCTCTAAATTCTAGAGAATCAGCTATATTCTCTAAAAAGCAGTTTATTTACTTATGCCACCAACTATAATTTTTTTGCCTAATGTTTATTTTCATGAGATATACCTTTGAAATCTACTGAGTTACTTATATAATTAAGGACTGTGTGTTCAGACATCTACAAAATTCACATTGCTGCTTTCTATGTTGTTTAAAAAGAAGGTGTCAAAGCAGCTGCAATCAACCCAGAGGAAATACCTTTCTTGTCATATTACAGTGATGTATTCTAGAGAATAGCCATGATTACTATAATTATTTTAGGTAGAGACTGTTTATGTTCCCATTAAGATAATTGCTTAAACAGAAAAATGAGGGATTAAAACCTAGAAAATATCTTAAATCTGCTCAAAACAAATGAAGTTATTTTAGTGAATGTTTACATATTTCATGATATATAGTTTTATCACTCTTTTAGTAAGGACAACTTTGAGAAAATTCGGTAAGCAAGAAAGCAATTACTGGTCTAAGTATTTTTAGCCATATGGTGATCATCTCCTGAAAAGCTTTTATAAAACAGTCTCACTTAGTGAATCTCTCTTTAATGTCTCACAAGTGTGCAGCACAAAAGCTACACCATCACTAACAATATATTAAAAATATTCTATGACATGATTGTGAAGAAGAAATGTGTTTATGTTGCAAAAGGTAGGATAGTATATTGCAAAACTTATGTAAATGACCTGTCAAAAATCACCTTTTCTTATAACTAGCTTAACTTTACAAGTTAGCTTAAGTTTAAATAATACACTAAAAGGACCACTAGTAGAGGGGAAAAATGAATAGCATAGCATAGAGCAGAACAGAAGAGTTCAGTTGGAAAGGGCCTGCAACAATCATCTAGTACAACTCCCTGACCACTTCAGGGCTGACCAAAACTCAAAGCATGGAATTGAGGGCACTGTCCAAATGCCTCTGACAGGCTGACAGGCACTAATAGCCTGGGGTACCAGCCACCTCTCTAGGAAGTCTGTTCCAGTGTTTGACCACACTCTCCATAAAGAAAAGCTTCCTAATGTCCCATCTAAATCTCCCTTGGAGCAGCTGTGAAACATTCCCACATGTCCTCATCACCTCCCACTCCACATCCCCTCCTCAGGAAGCTGCAGAGAGCAATGAGGTTGCTTCTCAGCTTCCTTTTCTCCAAACTAGGCAAGCCCAAAGTCCTCAGCCACTATTCTTAGGACATGCCTTCCAGTCCTTTCACCAGCTTTGTTGCCTTTCTCTGGATGTGTTCGTATAGCTCTTACATTGTGGGGCCCAGAACTGCACACAGTACTCAAGGTGGGGCTGCACCAATGCTGAATGCAGCAGAATAATCACCCCTTTTGACTGGCTGGTTGTGCTTGGTTTAAGGCACCCCAAGATGTGGTTTCCCCTCCTGGCTGCCAGGGCACACTGCTGGCTCATATTGAGCCTGCTGCCAGCCAGAACTCCCAGATTCCTTCTTGCAGGGTAAATAATAGAAGATAATCCGTATCTTGAAATAAACAGAAGATCAAACAAATTCTAAGCAGGAGTCTCGGGAGTTAACTGTGACAGATGTAATATTTGCCCCTGGGGAGTACTTGCTCACCCAACACAGGAAACGCTCGTACATACGTCCCTGCACTGCTGTGGAACAAATAAACCAAACACAGCAAAAAGAGTGACTTGGGTTGGGTGATTTGTTTTATGAGTGATTTTGGTTTTTTGCCTGTGATTCTGGGCCATGGGATAGGCTGTGCAAATCCCAAGTGGAACTTGTTTCAAAATCTCAAGTAGATGAAGCCTCGCTTAAGGTCCTTCCGTGCTGGCACCAAACCACCCTGAAACAGGAATGTCTGCTGGTCTTTACAGATACACCCCAGGGCTGGAGTTAAAAGCAGAAATTCCTCATAGGCCAAAGCTCTTAGTGCACCATGAAACACAAATAGTAAAAGGGCTAACAGTCCAAAACGGGGGACTTACTAGTTCTGTTCTCATTTCAGATTATGCTCACTGTAGGGGTGAGGGCAGCTGTCCTAGAATTCTTTCCTACTCTGTGGGAGCAACAGGATTAGGTTGCTTCACAGGCTACTACAGCATGTCCAGTACAGGGTATTGCTTGTTAACAGGCAACCAGAAAAAGCTTTACTCACCATAACTTGTGCCTCACTGGACTGACTACACACTGCTTTCAGCAACATTGGAAAAAAAGTGAACATTGGAATAAAATCCCCAAAGTTAAACTATTTTAAAACTAGATTTAATGTGTTTCAGTACTTAATAGTGACTAAAAGATTTTAGCTGACACAGTATTAGCAAAAAAAAAAAAAAAAACAACCAACAAACAAACAACAAACCACTACCGTTTTCCTCATATCTTTTTAAACAATGAAACAATGTTTTTGTTCTTTGCAAATATAATCCATTTTTGATTCTGGCTTTCTCTGTAACTAGACTTTTATTTCAAAGCCTTGCTTTTTGTCAGAGCAGCGAAGAAAACTTAATTTGAGATAGAACCTCAGGCATGCAGTATATATCAAATGAAACTGAAAACACATTTCTTCCCCATTTCCCACACTATAAACAACACGAATACTTCAGCACACACATGCACAAATTCCACAGTCCCAGCCACCACGAAGTAACAAAACGAGGGAAGCTTTGAAAATGAAATTAAAGCAACCTCAGTCCCCCTGTCTTCCCAGGACTCTGGACATTGTGCTGCCCTTCAGCTGAAGACAAATGTAGGCACATGGGAAGCCTCTTCGCTCACCGTTCATCACCTCTTGAGAAAAGAAGTGCAGTGCTGAAGCTGGAAGGACATGAATAAGCCCCTATGGTGTGGTCCTCTGCCCCCACAGCTCTACCTATCTATTAGGCAACATCCGGACAGAGAAAACACCAAACTGAGACATCACCTGGAAGACAACAATTCTGTTAAAAGCAATAAGCTGTTATTTTGTTCACAGCCTCCCAAAGGAAGGTGGGGAATTGGTTCCATCTCCTCAGCTCCCTATGTTACGTTTATCTACTGTATTATTCAAAGAACATATATCATCACTACAGAACAAATTCACATTCACTAACTCATTCACATTCACTAACTCCTATGAAAAGCACAATGGGCATCATATATTAGACAGAGATGTGCTAATATATGGCCTGAGGAAGGCTACAAACTAACCTGAGTGGGCACAGCCATAGACAGTATGAACTAAACATCTATTAATCTAATTTCTCTGATATGAAGCAATTAAAAGACAGTAAGCTGTAAGAGAGAACCATTCCAAAGTCAGGGGGAGTGCCTGGGTGCTCAAAACTTCAGTACTTGCTTAAGTACATTGTGGGACAGGAGATCAAACATTCACATCTGCTACTATGGCTATTTTTTTCCAAAATGCCGAAAGACGTGCCTGGCAGAGCTCTCCCCATGTCCCTCTGTGCATCACTGCACCCATTCTCCCTTGACTTTCCATGGTCAAATTATTCAGTATTTGCAAAAAAATACACCACTGAACACTCAAGCTACACTGTTTCTTTAAGAATAACCTCTGAAGGATCAGACCCTGCAGCTTCTTGCAGCCCCTGGCTGAGGCAATGCTCCCAAAATGATGTCAATGGGAGCCTTGCCCAAGAAAGGGCTATAGGATTCAGCTGTATGTGAAGAAAGGGCTTGAATTCATGGAACATGCTATCAGGATAAGACTTTATATTTCAAACATATATTTACTCTTTCTACTAAATCACTGAACAGTGTGGGGAGGAGTGGAAGATGCCACTATAGAAAACCATATGGTACTTGGATTTCCAAGCCAGAATTGTGCATAATAAATATTTATAGAATCCAGTGGTATTCTCTTCTTTCTGTTTATTCTTTACATGTCACCCAGAGAAACTCTGGCCAAGCACCAATCAAATATCCCAGCAAGTTACAAGCAATCTAAGCATGGGGGAAGGAGGGAAAACAGATCACCAGTAGGCTCATAATTAGCAACCTAGGCCTGGAAGGAGGCGCTTGGGAAGTGCCTCCGATACGTCTGGATTCCAGTGCTCACCGCACATCACGAGTGATTTCGGAAATTGAGTTCTCAGTCTCTGCAAGGGGTAGGGAAGATATACACAATATTTTTGGCTAGACTGAGCAGGGGCATGTGTGGAGCAGCTGCAAAAGCAGACATCCGTCTCCTCTCAGAGACCAACATAGGAACAAAAACGCATCTGTCAGTGATGACAGCTAATTCACTCCTGGCGTCTCCTGGGAAAGCCGTGTCTCCCTACCTGTGTCAGGTGGGGCTGTTGTATTTCTTTTACTTCAGACAGAACCAATGCAGATTGTCCTCCTTATCACCTTGCGATCAGAAGAGAGTTAAAGGAGCTACTAAAATACACAGAAGATCTGGAATATAACTTAACAGAACCCAATCTTCTTACCCTAGCTTTAGCCTTGACATAGCAATCTTTTGGTCTATTTCCTCTCTCCTCGACAATCTTACTTCTTTCCCTGCTCCTATCTCCTTTCCCTTTCCTTTCCTTGAGGTGTGAGAACTACCAGTCCTCAACTACTATTTAGTTCTTCAGAAATAGTAGAAAGATTTTTAAAAACACATAACAAGCCCACAAGTCAACACAGAGTATATTACTAACAGGAGCAGCTTTCACTGCTGATCACCCCCAGCATCACTTTCACCAGAATCTGGGATGCTGCATGTTGCACTTTCTACAGAGATGTTGCTGCTGTACAAATGGTACAGATGTGTCATATTAGCATTACATAGAGTGGAAGTCACATACTTTTGCATATATAAATATGTAACTTCAAATTAATAAGAAATTTATGTATATCTCTAAAATAACAGTAACTTCAGAATCAGTTTGAAGCTATCAACCAAACAAAACTTGTATCTTCAATATGCAAAACTCAGGGGTTTTATACAGATAATTACATTTTACTGAGTAATTGGCACTCAAAAGTTCCTTTCTCTGTGTCATTGAAACAACTATTTATTATGAAAAACATATTTATTGAATGTTGCCAAAAGTGTATTAACCACACATCTGTTATTCTTCAAATATATATTTTTTTAAAACAGTTGGTATTTACTTAACATATAATAACAGTTATTAAATCATTCTTAAGTCTGTTTTGTAGAACCGTAATGTAAAGCATTATACACATGAGAGAAACGGCATGGGAACTAGTGTAAAAAGGATATAGATGCGCTGTTGGTAGCTGAGTAGTTACTAGTTCTAGTAATTAGAAATTACAACTCAAGAGAAGAGCAGTAAGGGGATGACTGAAAGTTTGGCAACCCTGCAGGACAATGAGGTTTAAGAGGCCCAACACCATTTAAAGTTTTAAAATCACTTCTAGGTCCACAGACACATAAAAACAGAAGACATTTCTATAATCACTATTGCATCTACTAGACAAGGACACAAACTCCATGATATGGCAGCTCAAATTAGAGAAATTTGGATTTTTCCAAAAGTCCTTCTTTTGCTTTTAATTTTCTGCAGTGCGGGAGCGCCAGTTTCCCCAATGCCGGACATGGGTCTTTCCAGGCTCTGTCCTGCAAGCCTCACCCCAGTCATGATATGGAAGTATGTTACGGACTACATTACAGGAGAAGACCAGCTCAATGATTGATCTTATCCTCTTCCCTTTTGAATTTTAAAAGGCCTTGTACAGTAAGCTCTTTTTTTTTTTTTTTTTTTAAATTACCAGAGTAGCCAGGAAACAAGCACTGTCACTGCCAATTGTTCATAACTATTTCACTTGAAAGTACGAGTGAGCCATTTCCACCGGGTCTTGTGTGTGACTGAAAAAATCTTAAGCCTTCTGAAACACATTTTTAGTCCTATTTGGAATAATGTAGAACAGGGCTGACTGCTTTCCAGGCACAAATATGTGGGTGTCATTTAAACACACACCAATAATGAAGAATCATCCCCAGGTTAACAGTGGCAAAAAAAAATATTCATATTTATCCCTGAATCTACTTGCATCAGCTTATTAAAGAAACCATGAAAGGTGATAGTATGCTTGACATGCGGGTATGCTTGTCACATGCTCAGCATTTTAAACCATGTTTCTTGTAGGACAGCATACTACAAGCTAACATTTTCCAATTTTCTCCAAAATGTCCAGCAGAAAGTGCAGTCAAGGACTGTAGTCAAGATCATCCTGGGCAGAGGTGATGATTACTGTAGTATGTATAATTTGCTTATTTGTAATGTCTCAAGAAGCAATCAGTAACATAAAGACTTTCATTTAAATCTATCAAACCCAGATATACTCCATTTAATTGAAAAGCTCTTAACTCTAGTAATTTCCTGCACATAAAGCTACTTTACTCAAGCTCCAGCATTTTTAATTTCTCTTGCACTGAAAAGCAGCATCTTCAGCTCACAAATAAAGTTTACATAAAAGCCTCGCAGTCAGATCTCTTGGTGCCTCTATGTTTTTCAGGATATGAAGACAACAGCAATGTAAACAATCTACTATTGCAGAATAAACATCATGTAACCACAAAGCTGTGATGACATAACCTGTATATTAGCTGGGTTTAATTTTCTGCAATGTAAACTGAGTGACTACATCTCCTGTTCCTCAACCCACTTTAAAACAGCCTGTTAAGAGGAACGCTTTACATGAATTTTCCAGGTTTTGAGCAAAGGCATATTCTTCCTCAGGACATTACTATGAATGTCTTTCCTTTTGCATATCTAAAAATTTTCCTTCCTCCCGAATAAGAATATCCTTGCTCAAACAACACATTCAAATGCTATTGATATTTCACAGCTGAATCAGGTGTGCCTAAATCAACAGTTTGCAGAGGATATGTTTTAAAATAGCAAAATATGTGCTGCTGCTGCTGCTTCTTTTCTTAGTGTTGATATACATAATACAAGAACAGCTGTATGGGATCAGACCTAACACAGATGTAGCCCACTATCCTGTCTCCATCGGTAGCCATAAGGGGATGCTTACTGAAGAGAGTAAGACTAGGGAAAGCATGTAGTAATATATCCCCAGAATAATCTCTCAGGTTTGAGAAAGCTGCAGACCTGGGATTTCTACTTCTGTGGCTGCCAGTTAAACACACTTCCTGCATGTAAGTATTTCATATAGCAAAATGTATCCCTCTGTTTACTTTGGAAAGTATTCCTTAAGGCATAAGAAATACTGATCCTAAGCAATCACATATAATATGATATTAAGTAAATATTGCTATAAAGCAGTTAACACTGGACTTCATATATATACATGCTACTCATGGACCTTTTAGACAATCAACTGGTTATTCCTGATACATTCATGTTATACATAAGCTTGTGTTAAAAGAAAAGGTAAGAAGATAAATATTATTGTTTAAAAAATCCCAAACCTTACTTGTTCTACCTGTTTAAAGGACTTTATTTTTCTTGCTTTCTCTTTGTCTGTTCTCTGAAAAAGCTGGTAAGAGAACATGTTTACTTCTATGGTTATGGCAAGCAAAGTACACTCAAATCTTCACGCCATCCATGCTACTAACAGGCTGCTTCAATTAAAGTTACTCCAGGATCAAGCTCTCAGGGTGCAGAAGTGCCGTCTGAAAACCTTTCTTCTTTCCAAACTAGAATGGCAATAATAGGATCTGCACAATAATGTCTTCTACACATTTGCCTCCTCTTAGGCAGGCTTCTCACCTGTAATTCAGCCTATTAAGAATTCTCCATGTTTCATGTGGTACATACAGTGCACACACGCAGCTTGTGTGGGTTCTCATCACTGTTCTGAAACATCTCACAAGTTGGAAATTGCCACAGATAGAACTTCTAATGAATTCAGCTTAAAAAATTGACTATTTTCCATTGACAGTTTCAAACCATAGACCCGAGGTATCGAATCATTCTAGCCCTCCTGAAAACTACCCTTATTTTCCATTCTGATGGAGACAAATAGCACCAACAGGTGCTAATTCCTAATCTTAGAAGAAGAATGGGGTGATGAAAGGATCAATAATTTACTGTAGGGACCTTCAGACAATTATGATGTCAGGCTGAATGAAATGCTCATCAAGAAACCATATTGGATGTAACTTTAGATCTGTTAAAAAGAACCTCTTGACAATATCAAATGTAGTAACTGAAAGCATGTAGTTTTCACTAATATCCAACTTTTTTTTTGCAGTGCTTTTTAAAAACATTCTGTCAACATCCAGCTGGTGTCACAATTAAGGAGTTTCTAGTCTGATTCTTGATTTGGCACTGCATCTTTTCCAGTCAACATTTATGAACCACAGCCTCTACTCCGATGCTGTAACAAAATAGAATCACAGTTTTCCTTTCAATCAGTACTGTGCCTTATGCTATCTACATATGGGTTTAACAGAAACTACAGGTTAAGTATTACACTTCACTTTGTTTGCTAAATATTTTTTAAAAATGCTCCTAAAAAAATGCCAATATTAAAAATTTGAGACAGAAACTCTTTAAAATTAATCGTGATTAGAAACCTATCTAGGACCACTAAATATTGACATTATGAAAGGCTGTAAGTTTCTACTCAGGTTGCTTATATTACTGGTGGGTTTTTTAACTTATGGGCCAGCAGAACAGATTTATTTTTATTTAGTGATCTGTTAAAGTTTTTAAATATTTCTGATTGGTGGGGAGCTATGAAATGAAAATATCCATGTTTCCTGAGCTACAAAATGGTAAATATTCCATATCAGTCTGGATTATCAAGTTGTATTAAAAATAAATGGCAACAAAGTGGCTATATTTTCTTCATTAAAAAATGTTTGGCCAAAGCTTTTACAGGAATGACTCTAGTAATAACAAGAAATTAATTTCACCTTTATTATCTTGTGGAAGAAAAATGTTTTTATTGTTCTGTAGTATTTTAAATTATCCCAAGCCTCTAAAGCTAAAGAGCATTGCCCTTAATTTTTTGCAAATGTAATGTCTAACATGGACATCTAACATATTTAGCTGAACAAGTAAACCAGGCTGAGGCTGTGCACATTCACTCAGAATTGTAGCACTGATGTTTTCGAAGTCAGCTTGTAAGGAAAGAGAATTCCTAGTCATGAGGACACTCGCACCTCCTCAGACTCTTCAAACAGATGTTCTTATAGAGAAAATGGCTGACTACCTTTCAGAGACCATAGCTCTGTGGCACAACTGCTGAAGACCTGGAAGCTATTTTGAGACAGCCTTAATCCTTCCCTCAAAGCCACATTTCTAGATGGAAAAAGTCAAGTACTTAGAAGTTTATTTCTTCAAGTGGTGTTAGTTAAGCAAACTCCTCCTATAAAAGGATAATATAGAAAAACATTTTTCATATATTGCTGCCACGGTCTAAGAATTTTAATTACAGGTAGGAGCTAGGGTAATTCCCTATCAGCCTTGTTGTTACAAAAACCTGGTTTGCTGTAATGAAAACTTCATGCAAGATAAAGGTCAGAAGAAAAATGCAGCTTGCTTTCTGTTTGTGAGAGAGAAAGCAAGTAATTAATTTTCTGGTTTATATGATTTGTATGGCTATTTCTTGACTTTAGAAAGGCCTGATGGTCTGTAGGGTTTTCTGAGATGCCTCAGGCAGTATGCACAGCATGCACTCCTGCAACATGAAGAAAAGAAATCCCCTCTTGCCCAGCCAACAGTGACCCTGGCACATTGGTGTACAATTGCAAGCCACTCTGTTGAGGGAAAACAGCAAAGTTTTATTCAAGTGGAGAGCAGATTCTTCTGCTCACCATTTGTAGAAGAATAAACAGGAGATGGAGCATCTGAACCTCAACATCAGATCACTCTTTCCTGTGCTTGCCCTAGTTTAATTTCCAAGAGAAAAATAAGTTTCTGGTATGATGACCTTGTGGTTAAGTTTGGCTGAAAGAAGTTCTTGCACTTGAGGAATGCTGAATTCTGAATTTTCCTCTGATGCTAAATAGCTCTCCACCAGCTTTGGTCCTCTTTCAACTTCATTTGCTTTTGTCAACTAATATGTCACAGGTTAGAAGTTTCATGGAAAAAATAATATGAGCGAGTGCAATATTTTCATTCATAAGTAAAACTTGTGCCCAAATAGCATGTCGCCAGCAAAAAATAATTTAAGCCAAGTTCATATGGTGAATAAGTTGCTTCAGATCAACTGGGGAAAGAGAAGAGGACATAAACAGAAAAGTTGAACATATATGTGCATGACACTGCATAACTTCCTCTCTAAATTTGAGGTCATACATACATTCAATCAGCTAAAATAAATAATTCTGCACACTTGCCCAGGCAGTTTTTCTTCCTTTTCTTTTTGCACTGGTAAGGAAACAAATTTATGGCTTACCTTTCAAAACCAATCTGCCGTAGTGTTTTCTCCCATGTTGAACCTATACAAAAAAGGAGAAAAAACAAACACCCTCAGTGAAGAATCTCTATTGTATGAATATTTTTACTCTTCTCCTTTCCTTATACAGCTGGGATCTATACAGTAAGGTGATTTTTCCACCCCTACAGAAGTACTTGTAAATAACATCTGTTTTCCCCAGAGTGAAGAACTGTTAAGAGAGGTTACCACTGGGTGACGTAACTGTGTGGAGGGGTATCAGCCTATGTAACTCCTTTATATTGCAAAGCAGCCGGTCACTGTTACAGTTCACTGCAATTCCAAGGGTGGTCTCCTCTCCAACAGCAATGTGATCTGTACAAGACTCCCAAAAGCGCTGAGCTGGCATCTCACATCACGCACTCTTCACATTTCAGCTTTTCATTTTACTGCAGTGTTTGCCTGATTCTTGCTGAAAGCTTTACAGCTCCTTCTGAAATCCAGCCCTTTTATTTTTAAGCAAAAGCATGAAGATGTATTTCTGGTTTATTGTTTAACCCTTCATACTCAAACAAACAACTGCAAAGGACTTTTTCTTAAAACAGTCGAGAATTGAGTCCCACAAACTACTGAAATGGGCAGCCTCATCCAAAGAGTTGCCCTCAGTACTTCTGATGCACATTATCCAACTTTCACCTAGATTTTCTCAAAAATACCCCCTCAGCACACACATGCACACACTGTGAGCATTAAATGATCAGTTATCAGATCTTGGTAGCTTTTTGCTTCTTGCCAATCTCTTCATTGCTACTGAAAGAAAGAGACTGGCAATACTGGCAAATTATGTGGTAATTATAAATACGGTTTGCTAAGACCACAAATATCTCAAGTCATGCCATTCTGCAAGGCAAGTGTATTGAAGGACATGAAACTGGGTCATAGTGTGCTCCCTGTCTTTTTATGTTCCTGTGGGAAATGTAACAGGACTGCACGCAATGTAAGCAACTACAGTTCTTTCTGAATGCTTCATCATACTGAAACTGAAATCAGAGAAGCGTCAGTAATTCCTTTTGTTGATGCAGTCCATCACCTAAAGTGAAATATAAATTAGGAACAGATTCCCCATGAGTGACATTTAGTAACACCAGAGAAGCTCAGAGACAACCAGTAGCATTGCTGAGAACTACTGAGAAAGAGAGCAAAAACATGAAGGAAAACAACTTTGTCTGATTTAAATCTGGAGAATTTCAGAATTAAATGCACACTGTGCAGCAAGTGCCCATAGAAAGACTATAACAAAATCATGGAATACACTCTTTCCACTGACAATCCAAGTCATACTTGCCAAATTAGTATGGGAAAAGTGGTGACACATTATTATCAGTAGAAAAACCTCTGCAGATGTATCTCTTACCATCATTACATTTCCATGATGTTAAAGGTATCAGCTCAGAAATCAATGACCCACCATGTTTGCATGACTGTTTTTAACTCTAGTCTGCAACATGTTACATACTTGAAGAAGATCTAGTAGATGCTTTTCATCCTTGAATTCAAAACACTTACTGCCAATCTAGATAAGAACCTAAACACTCAACTTCTTCGAAGAAGTTTTGGGTTTGAGGGTTCGTTTTTATGCTTTCATTTTTTGAACCTAGCAACAGAATTCTTTCTACTCAATTTACTTAACTTTCCAGTTAGCCCAGGGAGAATGTGAAGAATTTCTGAAGTAATGATACAGTTTTTCTCTACAATATTATCTAGTATCTGTCTGGTTCACAAATCATAGACCGAACAAATAAAATCTGAAATTCATAAAACCCCCAAAGTCAATTTCCTTATAGGCATATGTCATGCAAGGCTTCTTTCGCAGTTCCTAACTAGACAGCCAAAGAATGAAGTTAACACTAGCCTGCAGGAAATAAATTCCTTGGTTTGATCTCTGTTTTTTAGAAAGAGGAAAAGAAACTACATTGAAGTATACACTCCTAAAATCAACCAGTGTTTGACGTTTCACTCCATACAGGAGGGATTTGGGTTGGCTAAGGTATAGGTTCATAGCCAGTTCCAAACAGGGTCCGAATACCACATAATACTCTTCTGGAACCCCTTCTTCATTCAACTTCAGTCCCACAAATTCAGTGAAAGGCTCTAAAAACTTCTTCTAATGATTCTTTAGGGCAATGGACACAAAGCTTTCCTGTTCAGGACTTTCTGTTCAGGACTTTTCTGTCCAGGACTTCTGTTCAGTTACAGCCAATGATTAATGTAAAAAAAAAAAAATCTTTTACTGTCCCCATTCAGTCCAAAGCAGGCAGGGATTTCAAGCCCATATCCAGCAAAAGTACACAGCCATAAGCAGCTTCAAAACTGAGGTGGAGAAAGCTTGTTCAGTTTATGGAAAGAAGTCAGTCAAGTTCTGCAATAAATGAACAATGTACACTGTTTGATCAGTACAGGGAGCTTCTGTTGTGGCACCTGCATTTGCTTGAGGTTAGGCAGAACTTCTGCCTACACAATTACCTATATACAATACCTTTCATCACCACTAAGTTCATATTTTACAAAAAGAAGACCTTTTAAGACATCTTTAAAGTGGGACAACAAATATTCTCACACACATTTATTTCAAATAAAAATGAAAAACAAAAATCATGTGTAGTACAATAAACCATCAACATTTTATTGAGATAAATAAAGAATCACTTCATTAACTTCTTCTATTATGAGTTATACCCAGAACCCAGCACCTTCTGTGCACCCCTGGAGTATATCTGGTTTCATGTAGCACACTGATGAATCAAATCATTGCTTAAAAGACAACTGTGCTGCTCCACAGGTAAGTGCAGGGCAGACATAAGCAATTCATATATATCCATATAGTTTATGCAATCCTGCTGGCTCTGAAAGGGTACTCAACAGTTTTTGAAGTCTGAAGATTTGAAGAGTGTTGAAGAAAAGAAATTTCAACAGTATTTCTTAAAGCACAGGCTAGTACTGGCATCTTTAGTCAGTGTTTCTATGCTTTCCACTGCTGTGTATGCTAGTTGTATGAATTTTTCACCCCGTGATTGGCTGGCTACACTGGCTGCATAATATATAGTGAGTCTAACAGAAGAGAGAGAGAGGGAAAAAAGCAAAAGAGAAAAGGGAATTGGGTCTCTACTGGTTTGAAATAATCTTTTGGCTGCAGCTGGCTAGCAGAACACTCTTTGAAATGCATGTGACTCCTCTGAAGCAAAGCCTGCCAAGAACACAACTAACATTTCATATTAAGAAAATATACATCTTTTTTATGGAGTCTTATTTTAAAATGTTTATGATCTAAACATTCTGTTTTAAGATTTGCCAAATCCATTCTCAATAGTATCAACTTCTACATGGCACTAACAGCCAAAAGTAAATACCCTGAGGTAACAGCAGCACTAAGAAGAATAATGCTATTAAAAGTCTAGAAAACTTATTATTTGATTTAAACCTTACTTGGTGCTTCCAAAACATTAAACAAGATTTAAGTCACGTAACTCTCATTAAAATAAAAGCAGGAGTTTTTCACGAATTAAAGACTTGATCCTGCTCCCAAAGAAATCAATAGGAATTTGGCTATTCAATTCAGTCTTTCTCTCTGCTGGGACTGTGGAAAACATTCACCTGTTGACTTTCAGAATCTATCCACTACTACACTTCGGTTGTTAAGTTAATTTGTCTTCTCGTAGCTTTCTGGTTTTTACCACCATGTCAAAAATACCAAACATGTTTACAAGAATGCCTTAATTTGGTACCCATGTAATTAAACGTTTGTTCTAAATATTTGCTCCAGAGTGCCTGACCATTCCCATCTGTTCCAAAGATTCTGTTTCACATTAACAGTGCTAGCTTTAAAATTCTTCAAAATGATGAAGCATGATGTACTTCCAGAATTACTGTTCACATTTAGTAGAATGTAACAATGGTAAAATGCACATCGTGCTCACGTATGCATTCAATGAACTTCTAGCATAAGAATGAACGTATAGGAATATAAGATTTAATAAGATGAAAAACATCTTTCTGAAATGAAAAGTTGTCTTCTTTGACAGGTAAGCTTCCATTTATATGGTTGTTTTCATATTTAGTTTGGTTTGGTTACAATTCTCTGCTTACTGTGAAGTTACTATGAATGAGAGGACTCATAATCCACTGCTAGGCTGCTCATCTTTACAAATCATGAAGTTGCCTAGCAATGGCATGCAATGGTAGGCTTAGGAAAAGCACAGAATAACATATTCATAGAATCAGAATACCAGGTTGGAAGGGATCTGAAGGATCACCTGGTCTAACCTTTCTTGGCAAAAGCACAGTCTAGACAGAGGGCCCAGCACCCTTCCAGTGGAATCTTAAAAGGGTCCAATATTGGGGGAAAATACTGGATAGGTGATTTTCAGCCATTCATGGAGGTTACACAGCTATTCACTTTGACCCTGTCTGCCAGTTCAGGCAGAGGTAAGTAGCTGTTCAGGGAGAAGTCTGGCATGCACTTTAATGCACAGGAAAAACATACGCCTCCTATACCATCCTCATGCAGGTATGCATGAAGGTCGTTGTGGATCCTGTGGTCCCTGTGACCATATGCAGTAACTACCCACAGCCCTGCTACCTTCTCACTTCTCCAGAGCTAGTAGTTATTTTGAGAACTACATGCCTGTGTCTGGCTCTGCTCTCAAGGCTTTCTAAGAGTATGAATATATAATATATAATTCTTGTATATATATATATCTTGTATAATTCTTGCATTCTTTTCTCACTATGATCTGACATAGGGACCAGAGGGAAAAATACAACTTAATTGAACCGAAATACTTTAAATAAGCATTAAGCGAGCCTGTATATATATTCAAGTATACAATGGAAATAGTATGACTATCTTCAATGACTGGAACAGGACAATATGCCTGTAAGTTACATCAACTCAAAGGTAATAAGAATTTTCAGAGCTCATCATTGGGGTATCACAGATAGTCACCCAGGCTCTCTGAAGGAACTAGCAAGGCACCAGACACTGCACAGTGACATTTAGCTCATGAGAGATACATGTAGGCGTGACTTATATAACTCTGTTATGATCTGTTAGAAACAGGTAGATATTCTTGGAATAGTAACTGCGTTGATTTATTTTTTTTTCAAGTGAAAAAACTGGATTTCTTTCACATGAAACTAAACCACACCCCAAGGACACCACTGATGTGTTTCAACCACTAATGGGCATTTGATCCACATGACCAGACCAGAGCTAATCCACAGTAAACCTCATTCAAAATGCGTATCATGGGGCAGCCAGGGACTCTGTATCAACTGCTTGCTACGGCAGATGCATGTCACCCCACGACTCCAAGTCCTGGAGTGTCCCCAGAAAAGCTTTCCAGTTACAGCTACCTTAAGGGAAAACATGGTAAGTCAGGGTACTCAGCCTTAGGATTGTTTTCTGCGCTGTACCCATTCACCTACACTGAGCAGAAGCCTTTCTACTGCCCTGAAGTACATCCAGGGTTGGACTGGATGCTCATCACAGCCAAATTCCCACAAAACCCCAGGGAGCCAGTTCTGTAAGGCACAACAGCAAACTGTTCCATTTTCAAATTAAATAATATTTAAAACAACTTCTCAAGGAGAAGAAAGAAGGGAAAAGCTCGGCTGTTTTGGTGTGCTGTGTATACTGAAGAGACTAAAACCACCAGTAAAATAGAAGTGGAGGGCCACTGGCCTGGGATTCTGGCTAGATGAAGAAAGCGATTACTGAATACACACCAAGAAAGAGGTCATACCAAGAATGAAGACCAGACATTGCGTCTTTACTTGCCTTCCACTCATACCAGCTTTCAACAGGTTTTTGACTGAATATAGAGTACAAATTTCATCCCTACATGATAACGTCATGGCAAAGATTTATTGTGTATTTTCCCTTGTGAGGAAAAGACTAGATTATTATTGTGAGACATAAAAATTGTTTTCATATTAAAAAAGAAATCTTGACTCATTCCACGTTAATGAGAAAAATAATCATCATCAAAAACACTGCTTCCCCTCTACAGATATTGTAATGAGTGAGAACTTTTACTAATAAAATGAACAGAATAGGAATATAGAGCAAAGTGCAATAGTACTGACACTGTGTTTGTGTGTGTGCACAACAATGCACACTACTTTAAAGTGAGTATTAAGAAGACAACAGCTATGGTAAAGTGACTAACAGCTGTATCTGCCAGTCACCTCTCTGAATATGAGGCTTTCCTGGGGGCTCTGGGAGTCCAGAAGAGTCAGCAAAGCTTCCACAGGTAAGTGGGGAGCCTAAAAGGAGCTGCTCCATGAACCTAATCCATATTCTTTGTTTTGATCTTGTTTTGATTAGCACCAGAATTGGAGGGCTGGGGGAGGACTGCTTTTAAAATTGATCATTTAACCTAAGGCAGACAACACAATGTGAAATACTCCCTAGTGAACCTTTTTCACAAGGGTGATAGGTTTCACAGCTTTTATAAGAATAATGACTTCTTCTGTCTGGTTAGATATAGCATACCAAAAACACTTATAGGAAATCTTCCCCTGAAACACACACATCCTTAAGACCACATTTATTTTAATTTCATTTCAGATTTGAATCCTGAACAAGGAAGCAAAACTAGAAAATCTTTGGGGAATGCGTTTCAGATGAAACCTGAGACAGCTAGTTAATGGAAAGGTTTTTGTTACTGTTGTTTTATCTATTATTTATCTGTTTGTCTGCTGTAATGATTGGTTTGTGGTTTTTAACCCTAATTTCCAAAGATCCTAGAGATTTGAATTCATCCTGGCATCTTTTTTTTTTTTTTAATTTTTTTTTTTTTAATAGACTTTCTCCCCTCTCCTCATGACAGGGGACCATTGCAAGAAAGGATGAGGAAAAGGGCTTTGCGCACTGTGCAAAGCAGAACTATCTATGTCACCAGCACAGAATCACACTGCGGGAGTGAAGTGAGCGACCGCTCAAAGGTATACCTGATCTCTTATTCTCTTTTACAGCAAAAAAGGGTGTCAGGACTCTAAGGAGCAGCACTGAAGGAAGGCAACATTTCCTGCCACTGCAAGGGGCAATGTCAACTTCAAGTCGGAGAGTCACTGAGCTTAAGAGCATCAATATTCTGCTCTACACCTTCAGACAGGAGGCCACATAAAACCTAAATGGGCCTTTTTCAAATATGGAAGACTGGCTTTGCTTTGGTTTTCAAAGTAAAAGCAAAAGAACTTAAATAAATCTTGTAGTAAGTTTTATTTTTCATAAACCTGAAGAAAATAAGATTTTTCTCCATTTTTGTTGGCAGAGAAATTTTCTCCCCTCCCACAACAACTATCACCACTCTGTCTGCTAAATGGTATCTTAGAGGCAAGGGTTTCACTTCAGAGTGTAATTGACGGGCACCCTTCCAATTTCTAGAGCTACTCTCTGCCCAGTTTTATTGCAACATGATATACTGTTATGAATAATAATGTTGATCTCGTTTCCTGCAGTGATGAATGTGTGTAGTGTGCCAGCACAAGGAATTTGCTTTTCATTGTCTCATTTTCTCTTTTTTTGTCTCTTTTTGGAGAGATGGGCAAATTCCTGAATTCCTGAATTCTACAGCTTAGTCATATGGGGATGGGGAGATAAACAACATGTCTTCACTATCACATTCATATACTACAAATTATGGATGAGAGAAATAAGGATAGGAAACTAGGAAATCTTGCACAGAAGCAGGAGGAACATTAAGATGACAGAAAAACAGCATTCTAGTGGTGTTGTCTTTGACTCCACTAACATTTTTAATGCATGCCTTTCCTCTGAAATTCCTTTTTTCCTACATAGCTTTTCCTAAAGATAATAAAAAATTATTATTTCATTCACATTATTTTCCTCACAGATTAAGGAAACACTCGCATAGTATGACAAAGACAGCAACACATTGCTGTTAGGCCTGAGGACCTGACCATATTCAAATTTTTCAGTGAAACCCCCCAGACTGTTTCAGTGGCTAAAAGGACACTTGGTAGAAAGACCTGAAGTGATGTGTGAAGGATGATACACAGAATAAATTTCAGAAAACTGGCTAGAGATGTGTACAACCTTAGCACATCACCTTCTACAGAAGCAGAAAACAGCACTTTCAAACTCTCCTTCTGTTGGCAGTTTTGGCAGCTGGAATCTGATACACCAACAGCAGAGAGACTCCCCACTCACCTCCACCTCTCCCTCCTGACTCACAAGCACACAAATTTTGGTGTCCTTTGTCAAGCCAGAAGAGACCATCACCTCATGCTTTGCCTCCTGCAACTTGTTCCCCTGAACACCTGGAACATTTCCTGGATTTCACTGTTCCTGGAAGGGGACGAGTGCCACAGGGAAGTGTTACTGATCTATACTCTGCTCACCACCTGTGAAACTGTCACTGTCAAGCCACTAGAATCGCCCAGACAGATTTCACAGGAATCCAACGCTATGTGATTGTGTTCACTTTTGTCTATAACAGTCTGCAGGATTGCATCCAGTATACTAGCAGGTCATTTCACAACATTTAATTAGTTTTCATTAGAATGCCACAAATAGCATGAGCTCTATCAACAAATTAAAGAAATCACTGGGTTGCCTAATCATCCCCATTTTCAAAAGTACTCGGTGCTTTTGGTCTGGCATGCTTAAAATAGTTCACAAATAGTTCGCTCTTTCTGCAGTTACGTGCTTAATTAAGAGTATTAGGAATGATTCCTCCCCATTTAGTTTGTTTGGCTAAATCTAAGCCAAAGAAACAGTAAAAGCACTATAACTTCTGCCATTCTCATAAGTTATAGATGACAAGAGTATTCTCACACTTACTTAAAATGTGCTTATTTTGTCCTCATTGGAATGTGTTTTCTTTAAGTGCTTCATTAGGGTATTAACAGAGTCATACCTTCTGAGTAAATATTGAAGAAGATGATGAGCGGTAATAATTTCCTACTCAGCAGGGATTTTCATGTTACAGAAATCATGGGCAATTTAGACGTGTGACTCTCAAATGTGTTTTTAAATCAAGCATTTTATATACTCACATGCTGCTTCATTGCCTTTAGAAATGATGTATTACATCAGGTCTACTATAAAAGGGACAAACAGCACACTGTATTGTTTGCTTCCTTTCAAAGATACATGGCCAATAAAAGCAATGCTTCAAAGCTAATACCAGTTGGCAAGTTCTCCCGATCCTAGCAGATCTGAGGAAGTGGAAGGTCCCACAATGGGATCAGTTGGTGGAGCACAGGTGCAATCAATGACCTCAGAAAAGAAGTAGTTTATAAAGGACCTTTGAAACATCCTTGTTGTGCTCAAAATAAGACACACCAAAAATGTTTCAGTTCAAGCCAACTTTGTATAAAAGATATTGGCCCAATTTCTAAAACCATCTGTCTCATCCCCAACTTTTCTCTGTACTGCTCATAGAAAACTACTTATACTGAATATAGAAATCTGGGCATCTTGGCAACATTTTCTGCAAGGCATAGAGCCTGTCAAAATTTCTCCTCTTTGCCAGCTGGAACACATTGAGTATATTTTATGTGGTTGCAAGTGTGAGTAATTCACAGCAGTGGGGGACACTGTACCCGCTACAGGTTGAAACAGAAGCAAAGAGGTGGAGGAGAGAAACATATATTCAATAGGAAAAGTGGCTGAAAAGTACAAAAGGGATCAATTTCTATCAAAGAACAAGTCATACATATAAACATTGATTTATACTGGAGAGAGATGTAAATGCCAAACACTGGACTAAATCAAAACTTAATTTAGATCTAAATCAATTTAAACTTAATCACCTTTTTTCTGGAGTGACTTCTTTAAAGACATTTTGCACGAGGAAAAAAATTAACTCATAGTCTAAAAACCTGCACATACCTCTTCTAATTACCATTCTGGAAAGGAGATTTAGTGGTAGAAGTAATTTTTTTATTATTATTATTTTTTTTTAATCTCACTAATCTGCATTTGTATTTCATATAAACACTTTGGTACGTTTCTTTTTGAAAATCTTTGTGGATGTAAAGTACTAAGACTTCACTGGAGCTCTCAGTAATATTTCATCCATCTTTAAAAATTACGTTTTCTAGAGTGGATTTGCTAGGGTTTTTACAGCTTCAACATAATCACCATATCTGTAGGGGACAGAAGGACAAAAATGATGCCTAACTGACCCTGCTTATGGGGGAAGAGGGCTCTGGAAAAAAAGAAAAAAAGAAGAAGAAAATAAAGTAAAAACCAAACAAAAAAACCCTGCAAAAACAACTATGTTCAAGAAAAGAAGACGCAGCCCTGCAGGTTATTCACTACTAATCTGACTTATTTTCTCATATGGCATTAGTTACAAGTTACTTGAGATTTCACAGTAATTTCTAACTTTAAATAAATACCTGCTCAAGTCAAAACTATGTACAGAATTAAGAATTAATTCACAAGAGAGATTTTAGACTTCAAGTAAATTTTTTCCTATTAGTGCCTCGTAACAAAGTAATTGTTGAATTAGTAATACATCTGTCAATCCCAATAAGCAATAATAGTTAATACATATAAAAAAAATTACTGCTTCATTTTAGAATGTGAATTAGGAAGGTTTGGCATGGGGTTCTAATTATATACTGCCCGCGAGCCATGCCAAAACCAGTGGGACAAAGCATATCTTAACTCCTAATGCTAATGTGACCCTGCTGAATACAGGGGGATTGCTTCCCTGCACCAATCATGGCATAAACCCTGAGAGCAAAGTGCCCAGCGGGATTTGTACAGGTGTAAGGGCTGGCCCACGTTCATGAGAAGTTCAAGGGTGAGGGTGTGAGTTGCAAAATAAGAACAAATGCAACAAGCCAGCTCAAGCAATTCAGCTGAGGGGGGTCAAACCTCTAACAGAAATAACAAATAGGTTCTTTTCTACACCACAGCAAACAAATAAATATGCATGCTATGTCAAAAATTGTACCTTATACCCCATACTTACCTGAAGACAGACTGAAAAAGCAACACAAATGAGATGCTTTTGGCTGACAGGTTTTCATTCATAAACTACGGACCCTGAAAGATGCTAAACATCCCTACCTCCTATTAACTCACCACTGGCAGTGATAAGGACTTCCACTGGAGATTCTTTTTGCAACTTGTTAAATAATTCAGGGATTTATATCTTTTGCAGCTGTTTTTCAACAGTGTTCATGCAGTGATGGCGGTAATGTGGGCAGAATTAGCTCTTAGCTTTGAGAGGTTAACACAACTTTCTGTTACCTCGTACATTGAAAAGTTTGTATTAAAACACGTCAGAAGTGAAACACACAAATACTGAATTGCACAAGCAACTGAAGAATTCAAAGCATAAAAAGGAAAATAAAGAGTCATCTTGGTATATTTCAACACACATCAAAGGGAAACCAGGAAATAAATTCTGCACTTTGATTTATGGACCAATTCATCAGGGATCTAAATGATTTGTCTTAAGATATCTTGCATTTTATACATTCCTACACCGGGAAGTCAGTTCTCTAAACTCACTTTCTAAATTCAAGGAAAATATCTTTTCTGGTGGATTTGCTGGCATCAGCACTGTCTAAGGGCCAAGCAATACTGGGATCCAGCTGGTCTGTGGACTGTAAAACCACAGAAATACATGGACAGCACTTGCCTTGAAATATCTGCAATCCAAATAGGAAAAAGAGGGAATTACTAAGATCCAGTATGTTAGGAAAGGCTGAGAAAAAAATGGATGCTCCAGACTGTATTGAGCTTGGGCACAATACTGAATCACAATGTTCAGTAATGTGCTTCTGCAGCTTCTCATCTTTCCTCAGATGGCTGTAAGTTTCTCTTTAGGTAACTCTCAACTCCTCTTGTATCAGACCCAACAAATCCATACATTTCTCAAACATTCTCCCTTCTTTCCACTTTGAAATTGGCTCAACAGAATAGATGTGGATGGTGACTGTGTCCTGGAAGATCTCCTCTGCTTGCACGCAAATGACACGTAAAATAAGAAAATTAACAAATAGTTCTTGATTTAGTGGATATCACATCTCTCCCCCTCCCCTTTGCATTTGCACCATTAGAACTGGAAGTCACTGAGGAAGAGAAGTTGTTTCACTGCCATTTCCAAATGCTTCAAACCCTGACAAGGAACCTCTGTGTATGCCTAAAACATACCAGAGCTCCCAGCTGTTGGAAATATCTTGAGAGCTTTTGGAGTGAGCTGTTGGACCACATGCCTGACAATGTGTATTTGCTGAGTAGTGATATCAGGATTATGAGACTCTCTTTTTGTTTTCAACAGATTCTTCCAATGTCAACAGAGAAGAGCCACACAAATACTCAGGTCAAATGCTTATATGACAAATTGGTTAGCACCAGCATTTGCAATTCTGCAAGAAGTGTTAATGTTGGGAGACCTCCTGCTGATCTCAGGAAGCAGGAACCAGGAAGCACACTTAGAAGTATAAGCAAAAAGAGAGTTCAGCACAACTGACAAATAAGGTGCCCAGTTATTGGAACAAGCCAGACATCTTCAGCCAAAGGACTAGGGAGGTTCTACACAGCATATATGTAGTACTGCAAGAGGAAATCCACCACAGAAGAAATCCAAATATAGCATGTAAAGATATGTTGGGCTACGTGAAAATAGATGCAGCGAATGGTTGACTTATGCTTGGAATATGGATAAAGCCATTACCAATTAAGAAAATTACATTCGATGACAAGAAGTAATAATGGTGCAATTTACTTGAACTGATTTTGCAGATACAAAAGAAAACCATAAGCTTGGTTTCTGTTTCATTGCTTTTCACTGGATGTCCTGTGCAACTAGAAAGATGAAGCTCCTATTTAAAAATGATCAGCATCTCTGCCAGCAGCGTATGAGATTCATAGCTGAGAAACTCTGCAGACAGATACATGTTTGAGGTGAAACTCTATAAAAATTATTCGGCACATTAAATGTTTACATTATTGGTACCTTACCAATACTTTTTATGTATCACAATATGTCATTTTGTAGGGAAAAATCCTAATAGCTTTTTGCACTGATGAAATAGTATAATTTCTACTACAAAAAAACACTGAGCAAGAGAGGAAACCAGAAGACGATAAACCGAAGGGGAGGTCTGCAGGAAGACCCCTGAGATAGCACTATGAATTCTTCTCCTGCAGCTACCAACAGAAGCATTAGAATAGGCTGCCCAGGGAGGTGGCTAAGTCACCATCCCTGGACGTGTTTAAGAGTCGTTTAGATGTGGTGTTTGGGGATAGGGTGTAGGGGAGAACTTTGTATAGTAGAGGAGATGGTTGGACTTGATGATCCCAAGGGTCTCTTCCAACCTAGATGATTCTAGGGTAAACAAACAGATTAGAATGTGGATTACAGGCTCCAGTAATTTGTAATAGTAAGAAATAAATATTCAGATGCAGAAAAGTTTCTTCCCTGGGGGTGGCAGGCAAGGTATCCTCAAGACTATATGTCTGGTGGACCTCAATACAGAAAAGCCATCTATGCAGGGAAACTTGAAAATCTTTGTCTCTCAGCAATGGGTCAATCTCTTGTACTAGTTCTCCATGGTCAAAGTGTACCAAACCTGAATTAAATGTGTTCTTCTGTCATCTGGAGGTATTTACACAGCCATGATGACATTTGCTGACAATATCCAGTCTAACTTATCATGAACTTGGGTAATGACATAAAGAGCTGGGATGACCCCTGATCCTGGCCTTTGTTTATACTATTTGTGTAAGAGAATCTCAGACCTTTGCTTTTTGATATACGTTGAACACAATCTTAGTTGTCACTCTGTTCAAAGAAACCTTCTAATAATGGCTTCAAATCTTTATTTGATGAGATGTTCATCCTCATCTTTGCCTACCCACAGAGGATAGTGACTGAGGACTTCCATACTGTTCCTGGAGGTATCAATAAAGACTTGATAGCAAGGAATTTGAATTGTCGGAAACTCGAAGAACCACAAGTACAAATAGGTAGTTGACTAAATGTTGTTGACTGAATGTCAATGTTTAAACAGGAAAGCAACATCCAATTCCCAAGACAGAGCAACAGCAGAGACAGATCAGTCACAGAAGTCGCCAAAAATAGCACAGCGAACAGATGAAGCCACGCAAATGCTTCTACCATAAGGTATTTTTAGCATGCAACAAATTTAATAAACTATAAAACAGAGATATTGTCACACCAATTAAAACTAACGTCCAGGTGAGATGAATGTGAATGTATGAAAACATATAAAATGTATGTGAATGTATGAAAATGCACGTGAATACTGTTCATTTCGAAGCCTCTATTACTTGCCACTACCCTACATAAAGATGCCCAAGATTTCCAGTAACAGAGATCATTATTCAAAGCCTAGCCAAATACTGGGAAATAGCCAGAGAGATTATGACATAACTATCCACATCCTGAACTAAGAATTTCAAAACAAAAAAGCTACTCACATTGTTATTTATGCTGAAATATTACCCAACTTTTCTACCATTTCTGAGTTCCAAAATACACTAATCATCTTCATAGAAATACATTATTTATTTCATTTTAACAGTTTCACACACAAGTTCCAACCAAGGAAGGAATAATGAAGAAAAACACGTTAGCTTAAAGTACCTAAAGAGCAGAGTGCTCCTGATGGGTTTGATTTACATCTGAATGGGTTTAGCATCAGCATTTGGAAATTGCAAAAGTATATATTCCCCTATCCAAATTAAATTTTTTCAGCTCATAAACCTTTTTAGGATTTATAGCAGCTCGCTTTGCAGTGTCTTCTGCACCCCATATGCTAGGGGGATGGGTTTTATTAATATGAATAGAAAATTATAGAAGTCAAACTTTGTGAGCACTGACCCAAATATAGAGGATGCTATATTCAAAAAAAGGTATAACTCCAAGGTAAAAGTTGTTGTTTGTACCAAAAACAGTAACACGAATGAAAAACTCAACCTCTACAAACATGGGATCCCCTTGGAAGTGGTCCTAACTCAGAGAAGAGAACATGACAGTGAAGGTTTCAGATATGAATACAGTGAGTGTGTAACATGTAGAAAGTAGTCAGGGAAGGGAAGCAAATTTCCTCTTGTTGACGTTCAATATTTCCAAAATAATAAAACCGATACTTCAACCAACTTTTAAAAAGTCTTTGAAATCAAGAGCTGACACAACCTAAAAAGCAAAATATTTGATCTTCTCCAAAATTACATAGCAAAACACCAACATCAATTTTTACCTTTTCATTTTAATACATCACCCACCAATTCAATATAATATGTTGCAGAACCTTTCACTCTTGCTATAGCTAAAAAAACCCTAACAACAGGAACAACTGTGAGCTCTGAAGGGGAAATGTGATATCATTTTCTTATTGTTATCCAGAATGACACAGGATAGATGTGGAAACTCATCTTTGATTTTTTCCAGATGTCCATGGAACTGTATCAGCATTCCAGCTTTCTTTTATGTGGATGTGTATTCTGTGAACTTCCTCGCTCAAGATTTTCTTTTTTATCATATATGAGTGAATTTTGACAATGTTTTAGTGTGGACATGAAAAGTCATAAAAATAATTTTAAAATGCATGCATCATAGGTGTTGTGTAATCTAACTTGTGGAAAGGCTGTTGAGAGAACAGGATGACAATGAACAGGTGGTATTTCACTCTCAAGGCAACGCAATTTCATGAGCTGAAATTTATTTTGGTATTATAAAAATATGATACGATGAGAGTACAGTAGTAGAAGATAGGGCCAGCCCTAAGCAGCTGTAGAACTAATATACTGGGCAGAACGATGGCTCACACCTATATGCCAACAAGACAAATCTGATCTCAGCCAATCTCTAAGAGTTTTCATTTCACAAACTGCATACAATTCTTAATGACACTCAGAGGTGGGACTGGAAAGTGTCGATTCCCTCCCCCAAATCTTGGTGAGGCAAGAGCTGCATGAGTAGTAGCCTGATGGCAAGGCAACCAAGTACTCAGAGACTGGTGGACAATATACCTACATATCTGCTGACTTGTCCCCCTGCTTTCATTCATCCCCTTCTCCTCCACATTTCATGACCACTAAGCATCTGACATCTCAAGAAGTACAAGTTCAACAAACGATTGCTGCTCATTATCTCGGTTCTGCAGATAACAGTGATTTACTGTGTCACAAATACGTGCACTGCAGCTAACAATCCTAGAATTATTTCCATTTTAATAATAAAATTGCAGGCTTCTTTTTTTTTTGTTAAATCTCAAAGTATTGCATCCCTGTAATTTTGCCTGCTTTATACCTCACTACACATTTTTGGAAGCACCCAAACTTGGCATCAAATAAATTGAGCTACTACACCATTGCCTACTACAGAGCACCCTTCTTCCTCACTAGTACTTACAGGTTTTAAAACTTTGGACAATTTCATGAAGTTCAATTTTATTACTGAAAAAACAGTGCTGAAATATCTCCCCCCGCCTTGTTCAGTGAGGTTGCCTAATTGGGTAATTCAATCAGCCCGATTCCTGAAATTGCACAGGTTGCTGTGCAGTACTAAAACTTAATAATCACAGAAAGCTCCTGCTGTAATGAATGAGGCCCCTGAAGATGAAAATGTGCATGTTTATATAAATAGAAATAAATTAAGCACAATCTGATAATAGTTTAAAAGGTATCCCTTGCCCCCTTCACACAGCACTGATTATTAGTGCCTCTGCTAGTCTTGTACTTTACCCTTAGGCAAACATAAACCACCAGATAGCCAAGAATAAGGTAAAGGTTAACTTTGAAAAAATGGGAACTGGGAAACCAGAAGTGTTACAAAGTTGGAACAGTTGCCACCACAACATCAACTTCAATTATTTTTTTACTCTAGCGATGTTTGTCTGGGATATCGGTTGGAGCCTGAGAGTCCCTACCTGACAGCTGCATGTATACAGGAAAAGTTAGCCACACCCACCCCACCCCCCCCACACACACTCTCACTTTTTATCTCCTTTTTGTTAAAACAGAGGAGGGGGGAGGAAAGTGCAGTTGTATAAATAAGACTTTCACCAGTATGTCTTGTAATTCCACAAGTTTTATACTGCAGCTGTGTTTAATTAGCGCTAGACCACCACACCCTCCAGGTGGATGTAAGATTTTTAGGACTATTAAAATCCAGCTCGGCACCTAAATGAAGGACTACATTTCTAAGAATGATGGTAAGTTGCTAGACTCTACAATAAAGCCTGTTCTGGGTGTAATTTGAGTCCTTTAACATTTTGCATGGTTGAGGTAAGAACATGAGTTCTCTCATGAAACATTACATTATTCACAGACAAATCTGTGAGGTCTAGAAAAATCAGGAATTTCCTGGAACCTGCTGTGGAGCCATTTGTGCCACCGCCAACAAACTGCAGGGTCACAATCCATGACCAGGTCAAACTGCTGGCTCGGAAGGATGAGTTAAAAATCATCCTTTTACACTTCAATGTTTTAAAATTGCCTAAAAGACCTTGAAAAAGAATTTGTTATATGACATTTCTTGGCCATAATGACTTTGTAAGGAAGGTGATGCATGAACCAAATACACATAAAATGTTGTCAATTCTTATCACCATGTTTTTTGGTTTGGGGACTGGCTGTCTTTTGAAATGTATGACTGCACACAAAACAGAAAAATACCAGTAGAATCTTTTATTAAGTAATGTACTCTGAATTATGTCTGTCCCAGTTCCCCTCAGGAACGGCCTAAAGCTCTGTTTTAATCAAGAATGACCTTTATCTCTTTTACAGAGTGTGGTAATAAATTGTGGATAACATGCCCCAAAAAGCTTGAGAAAAGTCTTACCAGCCACTGGCTGGAGTGCATCATAAATGCTTTTCAATGTTTCACAACATTTCAGTGTGAAAATAGTGTTAAAATTGTTTTCAGTTTTAAAATAGGTATTTGGCATCAGTGATGATATCTGGAAATCCAGCTCATTCTTTGGGCTCTGAGATATAGTATATTTTACCATCCTTATTTCTAGATACATACCAATATGATTACTGTTTTGTCATTAAATATTTTGCATTTACTACAACTTTCACTGATGCTGTTGAAAATCTTTCTGGTTTTGATGATGACTATAACATTACTGGAATTCAAATTATTGATTCCTTTAAACAAATCCCTAAAGGAATGTGGTATGATAAAATGCAGCAGTAAACACAGCATATATGGATGGAAATGGTGCAATGCTCCAGATCCAGATATGAAGAAAATGATAGAGTTGTAATGAAACAAAGGAGGGATATTTAAGACTTTGTAACTCAAGTCTACCCTTCTAAATTCATGAGTTCTCTTCCTTCCAAAGACACGAAGGGTATTCTTTTTAGTTCTTTTGTGAGTGTTAAGGAATTTTTTCCTCATTATTTTGCTCTTTGTTGAACATAAGCATGACAGATGTGCTGCACATTGTTTACACAAAAGGTGTAAGGCATCCTGTGTGGTTATTGAACCAGACTGGTATATCAGGCAGAAATTGAAGAGAATTTTGAGACAGATTTTCCATTTGGAAGAAAATTTGAAGTATGCAAGTCCACATTGTATTTGACTCAGGTTTAGGACCATGTTCTAACACACTAATGCAGGAGAGCTCACAAAAGCATTTCAAGTACAAGTCTGTGAAGAAAACATTTTTTCCCAGGTGGCTCCAAGCCATATATATGTAAGCAAAGCCTTTTCCTTTGTGTCACAGGGTGATTTGTTTTATGTCACAGGTTGTGTGGAACAGCTCAGTAAACCCCGTCCTTGCAGCTCAAGGTTAACCTTCAGTCAAAACCCGGCTTTCATCCTGAGTATCCTCCAACCCAAGCTGCCCAGGGGAGCCCACCTACTGGGGGTGCTGCACCACCGGGGATCACCCCTCATAGTTTCCACCCCCACAGACAACGCCTCACCTGTGCTTACGGCTGAGATGTCCAGCCTCAGCAGAGTGGCTGTGGTGAGCAGCTGTCATCAGCTCAACTCAAATTTGCTGTCTACTTCCCAGCGGGACCCAGGTCACACTGCTGACAAAGTATGAAGAGGTGCAAAAGGCTCAGACTCAGGGACCAAAACCCCTTCAAACTTGCTATGTGGGCACAGGCAAATGTAAAGGCTTACAGTATCACACTAACAAATGAGGTTTTCTAGAAATACTCAAAATGATTATATGATGAAGAGTAATACATAAAGATACAAGCAGCCAAATAGAAGAGACAAATCCTCAGAAATAAAGTGAAATATTTATTCTCAGTGGAAAGCATTTGTCTAAACAATGTCCAACACACAAATATATAGTTTCCTAGTCCTGAAAAGTAATTCTACACTAAGACTTTCCAGTAAAATATTTATGTTACAGTGATTTGAATGATCAACAAGGGAACGTTTCAACACGGTACTCTGCACCAGCCCAGAGATGCTGATTGCTAAAACGCTGTCCTGTTGGTCCTTACACACCCCATACTGCTACAACAAAACACTGACAATGAGCCAAGATAACCACTGCAACAGTAGGGCTGCTGTCACTGTGAAGGTCTAATGCTGTAGACAAGTCTTTTCACTGCAACTGTTTGTGTGAGTAGCCTGTTTCTGTCCTTGCTAGTCTTCAAAATTTTTTCACAATATGGAAAACAGGCTTTCTAGAAACTTTGGGCTTAAAAGTAGTAAGCAACACGTGCCGTTCAATAAGATTTTTCATAGAAAGGTTAAGCATACAACTAGGGGAAAAGGGAGTGGTTACTTACAAAAATATAGAAGAATATTCTTTGCACGTTTGCTTCTTAATTTACCAAGAGCACTAACCAAGAGTATAAATCAACAAAGCAGTTACTCTCTTCTAGCTTCATTTCTTTCACACATACATTCTGCTATTCAACTTTTATCTAGTCCCTTCTCCTTCACAGCTGACCTTAATTTCTTCCTTACATTTGCTGCTTCAGCTCCTACCCTTAAAAGGGCAGAAGGAGACAGACAGCTATGTGATCCCTCCTACCAGCAGCCCCCACAACAAAGTGATGGTGACCGTCACCCTTCTTTTCTACTACCTCACAAGTCAGATGTACTCATCCTAGCTACAACTGTGACACAAAAAATTAAAACTGCCCAAGCTTGCATCACAGCATCAACTGGCGTGCTGGGTGTTTCCTCAGGTGTAACGTAAGAATACCTTCAGATGTCCACCAGCTTCAGAAATAAGCAGTACAACGCATAGGCCATCCACCAGTTTCCCAGCTCTCCTCTCCAATGCAAATCTGACTGTCAAAACCACAAATTGTGAGTGGCAGTGAGAAGGTTCACCTCCTATGTCAGGTTCTCTTAAATGAAGAAACACAAATGAACACACTAACATCATTACAGTGCAATTATATATATCTTACAGAAGGTTTAATATATCAAGGCTGAAAATGAGCGTTTGGAATACTGCTCAATTTTCATATGGCAGCATGTGAGTCCAGAAATAAAGACTCCATAAGTACAATAAGCACCAACTTTCCGAACTGCTAGGCATAACACACAGCAGGAAATTAAGCAGGACTTATCATACATGCCTACGAAGCAATTACAGAATCTTCTGTTTCCCCAGTCATAAATTTCCTGGCTGCATAAAATTGCACTAAAAGTGTTGATGAAATGTTGACATTCAATGTGTTCTGAATTAAAGGAAAATTAACTTTCATGTGCAGAATAAACTATTGTTGGAAGTTTCTGGTGAGGCAAAAAAAAAGCATGCTAACACCTTTGACCAATTAAAAATTTATCACAGGATCTGTTCCACACGCTATGGATTTTCGACTCTTGGAAACACTGAACTGACCATCAGAAATGGTCATTGGTAATACTGTACAACCACATGCCTTTATGAGACCTTGTATAATGACAGCAGTTTTTATGGCTAAGCATCCTTTTTAGTCCCAAGTTCTCCTTGACTCCACAGAAAAATTCCTTTTTACATTTTTACCAACTCAGATACTGTGTATCACCTATGCAAGAAACTGCACGATATGAAACCAGAGAATGACAGAAATGACATTAATTGTTTTTTGCCCTTTACTTCATGTCTCCTACCCTTCCGTCATTTCTCAGGTTTTCAGAGGTACCTGCCACGAGAATTATTATGACAGGAGCTTCAGCCATGAATGCATGTGTACTACCTGTGCTAATTTCTGAAGAATTTTCCCTCTCTCAGTGGAGATTTGGATAAACTCTTTGCTTTTAAACTCATTATTCTGCAGGGTTAGTCACCGACAAGAGCAAAGCTTTGAATCAATCCTACTCTCATTATTCTTTAAGCTATGGTATCTCCATAAGACCCGAGCCGTACAGCCAGCTTCTGCTGCAAGTCGTGCAGTACATACCACAAAGCCAAAACACATGAAGTAACCAATATATCATAAAACTGAACAAAATGTCTTTCCAGGTAAATAGCTGTCTGTAATGATTTAATAATCAATAAAGACTGTAGCTCAGGACTTCAAAAATATTCAGGTATCTGCATTCCATTAAAACTAGACTTTTATATCATGGGATTTAGTATTGTCCGTCTTACATGGGTGGTGGAGAGTATGCAAAATCTATATCATCTCATCTATTAAAATAGTGGCTTATAATTTTCTTTCTCCATGAGCTACCACTCCCCACTCCAGAATTGGTCTAGTTAAATGTCTAAATGTCACTGTAAATTTGTACTTTATTTGCTGAAGTAGACATCAAAGGCTTAGACAATGCTGAGTTAAACACATGTATCCCGTCAATGAAAGGTTATCCTGATTCTACTCGAGTAATAAAGCTGGTTGTTTCATCCTGTGAAAACTTTGCTGTTCCCCATATTCATTTCTGGAACTTCTCCTCTTGCTCCTTGAATAAACACTACACAAGGCACAACCTGACTTCTGTGATAATAGAAAGACCTGCTTCTGACACATTTAAAAGCTTTTTTTTTTTGACTCAGATTTTGGCCAAGATTATAATCTTTGAGATGACACAGAAAAACATGATGAAAATGCAGATGTCCAGCAAGATAATTTCCACTCTTAATGGAATAAAGATTTGTTTTTAATCATACATTTTCAAACTGAGAAGCTTACAAATGACATTCATTTTAGTTTCAACTACAATAGCCCAAGGCAATGGCTGAAGGGGCTAAACACTTCAGTCTTGACACATCTCAGAATAAAGAAATGTGAGAAAATGCAGGTATGAAGTCAAAAGAAGGGCTCAGGTTTGAGGTAGAACTTTAAATGCTGAAATGAAGAACTGATTAAAAAAAAAAAAAAAAGAACAGTATTTTACACGTAAGAAGATCAGCCTGGCTAAATTGAGAGCTTTGGCTGGACCTCAGGAATAAAAGGAAAGTTTATGATTTCTGGAAAAGAGGGCTGGTAAGTTATGAGTAATACCAAGATGTAGCAAAGGTATGCAGGGGGAAAATTAGAAGGGCCAAAGCTCAAGCAGGGCTGAACTTGGCCACTATGGTTAAAGATAACAAGAAAACACTTTTTCAGTAGATCAATAGAAAAAGGAAGACTAGGGAAAACGTAGGCCCACTGACAAATGAGGTGGGTATCTTAGTGATGGAAGACACAGAGAAGGCAGAGCTATTGAATGCCTTCTTTGCTTTGGTCTTCACTGCTAGAACTGTCCCCTATGAACCCTAGACCCTGGAGGCAAGGGGAAAGGTCTAGAGAGAGGAAGATTTTCCCTTTGTAGAGGAGGACTGGCTTAGAGACCGCTTAGCCAAACTGGACATCCATAAGTCCATGGGTTCTGATGGGATGCACTCACAAGTGCTGCGGGAACTGGCAGATGTTATTGCTGGGCTGCTCTCCATCATCTTTGAATGGTCATCGAGAGCAGGAAAGGTACCTGAGGACTGGAGAAAGGCAAATATCACTCCAGCCTACAAAAAGGGCAAGAAGGAGGATCCAGGGAACTACAGGTTGATTAGTCTTACCCACCTCTGTCCCCAGGAAGGTAATGGAGCGATTTGTCTTAGGTGTCATGTCCAAACATCCTAAAGAACAGGAAATCATTGGAAGTAGTCAACATGGATTTACCAAAGGTAAATCAGACTTGACCAATCTGATAGCTCTCTATGATACAATTGGATGTTTGGATGAGAGAAGAGCAGCAGATGTCATCTACCTTGACTTCAGCAAGGCTTTTGACACTGTCTTCCATAACATCCCCATTAGGAAACTGAGGAAGTGTGGGCTAGATGAGTGGGCTATCTTCAGCGAGTTCACTAACGATACCAAACTAGCAGGTCTGACAGACACTCCAGAAAGCTGTGCTACCATCTAGCATGACCTGGACAGGCTGGAGAGCTGAGCAGAGAAGAACCTAATGAGGTTCAACAAGAGCAAGTATAAGGTCCTGCATCTGGGGAGGAAGAATCTCAGGCACAAATATAGGTGAGGAGTGGATCAGCTGGAAAGCACTTCTAAGGAGAAGGATCTGGGGGTCCTGGTAGATAGTAAACTATCAATGAGCCAGTAATGCGCCCTTGTCACCAAGAGGGTCAATGGAATTCTGGGCTGCAAAGGAAAGAGTGTGGCCAGTAGTTCGAGGGAGGTCATTCTCCCCCTCTACTCTGCACTGGGGCGGCCACAGCTGGAATACTGCATCCAGCTCTGGGCTCCCCAGTTCAAGGGAGACATGGAACTACTGGAGAGAGTCCAGCATAAGGCAACAAAGATGATTAGGGGTTTGGAGTACCTCCCTGATGAGGAAAGGCTGAGAGAGCTGGGAATCTTTAGCCTGGAGAAGAGAAGGCTGAGGGGAGATCTTATTAATGCTTATAATTATCTGAAGGGTGGGTTGAAAGGAGGATGGAGACAGAATCTTTCCAGTGGTTCCCAGTGACAGGATGAGGGGCAATGGGCACAAGCTGGAACACAGGAAGTTTCATTCAAATATGAGGAAAAAGTTCTTTATAGTGAGAGCCACCAAGCACTGGAACAGGCTGCCCAGGGAGGCCGTTGCTGTCCCCTTCTCTGGGGACCTTCAAGAGCTACCTGGATGCAGTCCTGAGTAATGTGCTCTGGGCAATCCTGCTTTAGCAGGGAAGTTGGTCTAAATTTCTAGAGGTCCCTTCCAACTCTGACAATTCCGTGATTCTGTGACTGAAGGTCTCACAACTCTGCAGCTAAACCAGTTATCTAGAAAGTGCCTTGAGCTTTGCCTGGTCCATGAAAAACGGATGTGTTCATTAGGGAAGAATGAGCGGATTTGCCTGGGATATAGCACTGGTTTGCTTAAGCACTGTACAATGTGGGTAACTGTTACCTTTGATTTTGGTAAGCAAAATCGTTGCAGGGGAGTTAGTGACTTTTTCAGTATTAAAAGGAAATGCTTACTTTGTCATGACTTCTGCTCAAAAATGTTACCTTGTTATGTAAACTTAATAGGTCTGTTAGTGTCATTTGGATTAATTTAATTTCATATGAAGTAACAAGTTTGCAACTAAAATTGTCAAAATTATCCAGACAATTCAAGGTCAAGAAATTATCATAACATTTGTTTCTTGAAAGAGTATTTCAAATTTTCAATATTTTCAAAATATTTATTTTCAAGGCAGCTTCTTGTAAACTTATGACAAGAGTCCATGAGATACACTCAAATTCCAGGCAGGAGTTGGACCAGTTAGCCATGATACTTGAAAGATGTGCATGCATCTGCAACCCACCTTTGAAAAAGAAATATGAAACTCTGCATGAAGCTTCTCATTCTTTTACCCCTTTATAAGTAAAACCGGCATCTTTATTTCCAATGGGTCACTAAATCCAACTAAAAATCATGGAATCATTGAATTGTTTAGGTTGGAAAAGACCTTTAAGATCACTGAGTCCAACCATTAACCTTACAGTGCCAAGTCCACCACTAAACCATGTCCCTTAGTACCATGTCTACACATCTTTAAAATTCCTCCAGGGACAGTGACTCAACTTCTTCCCTGGGCCATCTGTTCCAATGATTCACAACCTTTTCAGTGAAGAATTTTTTTTCTAATATCCCATCTAAACCTCCTCTGGCACAATTTGAAGCTTTCTCCTCTTGCCCTATCACTTGTTACCTGGGAAAACAGACTGACCCCACCACACTACAACTTCCCTTCAGGTAGCTGTAGAGAGCAATATGGTCTCCCCTCAGCCTCTCTTTCTCCAGGCTAAACAACCCCAGATCCCTCGGCTGTTCCTTGTAAGACTTGTGGCTCCAGACCCCTCAGCAGCTTCGTTGCTCTTCTCTGGACACGCTCCAGCACCTTAATGTCTTTTGTACAGTGAGAGGCCCAAAACTGAACACAATATTTTAGGTGCAGCCTCACCAGTGCTGAGTACAGGGTCACTTCTGGCCTGCTGGCCACACTACTTCCGATACGAACCGGGATGCTATCAGACTTTTTGGCCACCTGGGCACGCTGCTGGCTCATATTCATAGCAAATACAATAGCCTTTACAGATGCAGTACTTTTCAAAACCAGCACAACCTTAAAAACATACTCAGGAGGGTATAAAAGACATGAAATCTCACTAGGTATACAGAAAAAAGTAATTATTCATTCCTATGAAGGATCAGCTGGAGTCCCAAGTCTGAGCTTTCAATAAATGGTGAAACCTAATTTATTTATACTTGGTATTGCTGCTTCCTAATATAACCCAAAACCTCAGGGACACACTTGTAGTAATGCAAACATAGGATGATCTTTCAGCCAAGAAATTATTTCAAAATTTATCTAAACCAGAAAGTTATTATGATTCCACAATGGTGGCATGCATTTGTTTGACATTCACTCAGCATACTGGGGACAGAGAAGTATCTGAATTTAGTTCCCATGATCTAACAGAGAAGCTATCTAGGCAAGTTGGTGTTTTAAACCTATTCTGCCTTTTTCTACACATAATCATTTCGTAAATACAGCACCCAAACTATACACAGTGAAGAAACGTAGAGATTCTCAAAGTCTTCAGAAGGATTTCAAGGTATCCATTTCAGCTCTATCAATTCTATTATTTGATGTATAAGAAAAACATAAGTTATTGAATATAACTTAATTAGTGAATAGTTGAACCATTCTTAGTTACATTTCTCATGGACTAAAATACTGTTCTGAAAAAATATGTGTTTCAGTAGATCCATCTGCAGAATTAAAGACCAAGAGAAGGTAGAGTCAGCACACAAAAGACATGGAGGTACACCACTACAACTGAAGCAGAAATTGGAATATTTTTACAGCCTGACTAAACACAAGAAGAGGATACACTTACAGAGGAGTAGTATGATGAGGAATAATTGCACTAATTTACAAGTAAAGTTTAAATGAACATCATGGAAAAAATTCCTGCTGGTGGAAATGCCATTCTTAAGGATGTTTAAAATTAGTACTAGGAAAAAACTATAGCGTGCATACTGAAGAATGAGACTCCATATTACTTTGTGATCTAATTTTCAATTGCCTGTCTCACAGATTCTATACTCAAAAGACATTACCTAATCTAATAATCAGAATTTTATTCCATCAGAAGTACAAATTTAATAATGAAATTGTATTACTCATGAATACTACTACATCTCAAAATCAGATTCTGTGTTATATGGAGATATCATCAGTGAAACAAGACTGATTACCTAGCTCTTGATGGCTTAAGAAGATTAGCTCAGCTCACCCCTTCTGTGTTTCTTCTTTTCCTTTCCTATATGAACTATGATTTTTTAAAAAGAAACTCTCTGGGGGATATGCAATGTTAGTTCCATACAATGCAGCTGTGGCTAAACAGAAATCTTTCATTAAGCCAAATAAGGAGTTCTAACAACAAAATTTTATTAGCATTAGGCAATACTCACAAGGCTCTGAAGGAACAAGGACCTTCTGTTGGCTAAACATTGTTAAACACCCCTATCAACCCTCCAATATACATCTCCTATAGAGATTATAGAACGTTGTAGCATTTTGTAGGCATTCTGAAAGAGAAGGTACACAAACTCTAAAAGAGGAAGGGGAAGAAAAGAATAACAAAATGAAGGTCAACATTCCAGCACTTACTTATCCTAAAGACTATCTATCAGCTGATTTTGAATAAATTAAGTCCAGAACAAGACCAGAACATTTTAAAGTGAGCCTGAAATGCCACGTCTGCTTTGCTCTTGCAGATGGCCCAAATTAAACTGCTTCTAGATGTAAAAGATAAAGGGATGGTTGTTCTTCATTTCCAAAATGAAACTATAACTGTGTAAGGTCTAAGAGGTGATAGTTTGTATCACGCCTCTAATTTAATCATTTTTCAACTGTTTCTACTACCAAAATGAAAATATTTTCAGAGGCTTTAATACAGCAGTGTAAAAAGAAAAACTAAAAGCAGAAAATGATCTTTTGAAACAGAAGTTGGCATTTAAACATACTCAAACTAACCTACAGAATTTGAAGACAAAGGTATGCCCCTCTCAGTCATTTCTGAAACCCTTATGTGTTAGATTTCTAACTACACAAAGGCAACAAATTCCAAAAAATACAGAATTAAGTAGAAACACTTATTCATTCATTGTTTGAGGTTAAAACTAGAGAGTTGTAGAATCAGTTTTAATTTCTCTCTAGGATGAAAGCAACAAAGGGAACAAATGAAAACAATGAGCAATTAAACATAAACTAAAATTATTGCAATGTTTTTCTCTTTTCTGGTATTAGACCTTTTTCCCTTCTTCCTTGCATTGTCTTTTTATTCAGACTAGAAAGTAGTGTACCAAAAGTGCACAGTTACGCTACTTACTCTTACTTCATTTACATCAAGACAATATATGTTTTAATTTATTTAAACTCAGGGAGATGCTACATTTCCAGCAAAATAAAAGCAAAGATTAAATTTAAAGTATATATTTTAATATATCCAAAATGCCTTAGCGGTAGTATTTGCAGATCGGCCCTATAAGACGAGCTACAAGCAAATTAGGAGATACAATTCAGAACAGTCTTGATGATGAAACTATTTTAAAAAAGGTGGTGGTAACTTAAATTTCCATTATAACATATGAATGTTCACCTACATAAATATAGGATTAGAAATAAGTCTGTTCTGCAGAAAAGAATTTGTGGGTTCCAGTGAATCACAAATAAAGTGTGAGAGACGCTACCATTGCAAAAAATACCATACAGTAACACATCATCAGGGAGTGTCACTTGCAGACACTTGGGCAATTGTTATATTTCGGTATGTGCTAGTAAATTCTCAGCTGAAATACTCCCTAGCTTTGGGCAATGAACTTCAAGAAATATGTGGACCACTTGGAGAAAATAAAAGTAGACCAACAAGGTCTTATCCTCAGCAAGGACTAATCTAATCTCTTTCCTAGGGAACTACCCATAAGGAAAGTTTGGAAGTACTGAAGTTGTATAAAGGGAAGAGAATGAGAGAAAAGGGTACATATGACAGACATGACCGCAGCCTTCAAATCCATAACCAGTAAGCATAAAAACTATCAGAAAGTTTTTCTCCATTTCTACATCAGGCTGAAGGAGGAAGACAGGATATTTTGACTAATGGGAGAAAAAATTCCTAATGATAAGCATCAGAAGAGACTGTAGAATATTTTCAGTGGAGTACACAGGGATGAAAAGTAAGATAAACAGCTGTATAAAAAAAGTTATATTAATAGTTGATCTGGGTCTGGATAGGGAAACAGAGAAGTCCAATCTTCCCATCTACCCTTCTTACTGAGTGAAAAGAGTTGAATAAATATTAACAGCTAACTCTAAAATGCAGAGATCATAACATTGTGCAGATGCTAGGGGCACAGTGCTGTCAATTCTCTAGCTATGGCTTAGCACACTGCTGTAGTCAATTTTGCAAAGCATTATTCATATAGCTGGAGAACAGAAAATACAGTGGGGTCATGTCATCAAACAATTACAAGCAGAAGTACTACCAAAATACTTTCTGGAGTGGGAATTCAGTCTTCTCACCTACACAGTACCATATATATTCTGGTGCCATCTAATGACAATGATATATAACTGCCTGATCTAGCAAAGGCCTTGGCCTTTTCTGTCTCCTTCATACACAATGGTCTTTATACCTTCTTTAGCTTCTCCTTCAGCACCCTGGGGGTCCAGTGTCACGTTCCACTCTTCATTAACTTCACCTGAAGCCCACCAACTATAGCCATACCAGTAATCTAAATGGCGCCAGTTTACTCCACAGACACATTCAGGGACTAAAATTCAACAGCTGAATTTTTCATGTTGCTTAACAGTTAGAACAATCTTAGAACAACTTTGGTCAGCCAACAACTTACCTCCCAAACAAGGTGGGACAAATAACTTTCCCAATAGGCAACTTCAACCCACCTTCTGCACCCAAGAGGCAAAGACAGCTTAATCGTGAGGACCTGAGTCATCTTATGTCAATTGTCCTTGGTGTCCAGAGCAATCTGAGGCACATTTAATATACTGCTACAGCCATACCCATTGTCCTGTGAGGCCCCAGGCAAGGAAATCATTATTAATGGCAGCTAGAATAGAAGTTATGGCACTCAGCAACTGTTAATAAACAGGTAGAAATGGTACATTCCTTAAGAAACAGACAGAATGGACTCTTCAGGATGAAGTAACTCTTTTTTTTTTTCAGTTCTCACTGTAGATCCCAATGCCCACTACAGGAGGAAGAAAAAGGCAGTGGTTCCATCTCTGTCTTGAACAGTTAAGAACTCTACTGATACAGTGTCTAGCCAATACAATTACTCTAACCTAAGTAAAAATAATGTATTTTTAGTCATAAGAATGTTAAACAGATACAGGAAAGCAACTAATTAGGTTCACTCAATCAGTAATATACTTTTTTGAAAAGAAAAAAAAATAATATATTTTTAGGCTCTGAAGGTCTGATTTGAACCAACAAAGCCCAAGACATTCCAGTTAAAACTGATATTTCATAAACACATTTATGGCTTTTACTTTAAGAAATGGTTTGAGTTAAAGGTGAAATGGTAATGCTCACTCCAAGTTTCCTGAGGATTTTGTTACTTTAAGTCAAAGGCTTTACTTCACACAAGGTTTCTTGTGCTGAATTGTAGTACAACTGTTTACTCAAGTGGCAGCAGCATACCTGGTGATAAATTAAATGGACATTTATCAAAGGTAAGTTGACAGGTTTAAATGTTAAACGTAAGCATTTTAAGACAAGTACAAATAGTTTCTACCTGGAGGTCACATATCCAAATCACTGGATAGATATTTTAATTAACTTCTGCACAATAAAGAACGTTTGCTTTTGAATTATTGAAGAACATTTCCTGAGAGAGGAAGATACAAAATGTCATGCAATATATTTTCAAGTAGTGTTTACATATAAATAAAAATTGAAAATCCTTCTTCCCATACAACACAGGCAAGAGAGAGACAAATACTGTTTAGAAACATAAATCTTGGGGTCAAGATTTAAAGTTAAATTAAACAAACAACTTAAGAGAGTTCCATCAAACACAGGCATAACACATGGGTAGAGAGGTTCTCATTACTGTATATCATTTTATTCTTAATATATTGAATTATGTCCTAATAACACAAATGGCTAGCCACCTCAGGTTCTGAGGAAATTTCGAGAAAGACTAAAAGATGAAGACATACAATAGTCAGTGCTAAACCCAAAGGAAATGCATCCCTTGTGGGAAGAAACAGTTCTCTCATTTCTTAAACCCATCCAGCCATCTTGTCCTACAGACAGTAATTCTCCAGGCAACAAGCTTGGAAAGGTAAAAAGCTTAAGGAAACAGAAGCAAGCTGCAACCCACAGGAGCACCATGCTAAGTGCCTTCTCATCAATGCTTCACCTTTCAAACCACTGAAGCATTTGGACAGTTTAAATGCTAATAAAAACTAAAAGGTTTTACTCACAGTTAAAACCAGGTTCGATAGTTTTTCCAGCTTCAAGACTGTTTATTGTAATCTGAAAGATGATGTGCAGCAGCAGAAATGATAGACTGGTGAAACACAGAGATTTTAATAATCGTCCTGTATGCCCTAAAAAACAAAATATACATATATACAGTTGGTGAATTTCTAAACATCGATAAAAGGTTTTCAATATAAAATCAGTAAAAATATCCTGACCAAGTATATTTCCACAAGTCCATTCCACATTACTTGTGATTGCCCCTTAAGAGTCAACATTATAGCAAAAACCATACATAAATTACAGTGTATTTGAGTACTCTTTAATGACAAATCTCAATGATTGTTATTACTGATACTTCCTTTTACTTTTTCCTTTTACTTTTTTTTGACTAAAAATATAATTCTCTTGTGTCCAGACAGTAACTTTATATCAATCATAACATCACAATGCTTATCATCATGTTACCTAGTACAAAGACAAAACATGGATGGTACTTCAAATCTTGAGAAAATAAAAGTCTGTTAATCTAATTACTCTTTAAAAAAAAAAATTACATGGGTGGGGGGATAACAGCAAAAATTCCTCAGTTTGGGTCAGTAGTACAGACATAATTTCAAATGAATGCTGTGCTTTGTGCAGACTGCCCTCTTCCTCGTCCTTTAGAAGATTTTGGAAATAATTTTGAGTACACACTGAAGAATCCTGTGCCAGATACACTTGGTCATAGTTCCTCTATGATTTATTGGATATCTATAGCCAAAACCCAATAGAAAATGTTTGATGAAGACTTAGAAAATGCCTTTTAAATCCTCTAGGAAACACTCAGCTTAATCAAAGGCAGCCAGACTTGCAAGGTATGAATAAATAAAATAAACCATTAGTGTTTCAGAAAATATGCATCTTCAAGACTAAGTTGTATTGCCGATAAAAGACAACATTAAATATCACCCTATTTGACCTATCTGCAGTAAAAGTTCTGTTTCCAAAATATTTCATTCCTAGATTTTATACCAATTACTTCCTACATTTGAGGGTTATTTAAAGATTAAAAAACAGCACTGCTGGAATTCTTACCCAAGGTTACAAATAAAGCTAAGGCAGAACTAGCAGAGAATACCTCAGAAATGTTCACTCTACATGCAGCCTGTTTCGTTCATACTTGCTCTGCATCTATCTTTTATGAGCAACTACTAGAAAGAAGACGACACTTCATATTCTGTATCTAGCCAGTAAATCAGCTTTTTGCTTTATGTTTTTTATAGTTCAAGCATGTCATCCATGGCCCAAACTGTAGTTTTTAAAACAAAGAATCAGATAAACACAATTCAACAATTCTAGAAAAAGTTATAGGCTATCTCATTCCATTAGACTTAAAACTTCTGTTATATGATCACTATCTTGACCTGTTGAATACCAAATGCCTGTAATGAACTTTCCTGTTTGTTTTTTTTTTTTTAAATAAAGAGAGTAAACAATTAAAACAAAATGGAAAATGGCAAGAGCGAACCTACATATGAATTTCTGTGATCTGAAAAAGAAGAGACATTCACTAGATATGTGCTTTGTATGACCTATTCACTAGTCTGGTAAGACACCAGAGTCCACAAAGAAAGCAGAAAACCTGGGCTGCAGAGTATTAAAAAGACTAAATTCTTTGGATCAGAGGTAATTTTTGTTCCTCTTCTACAGAAGCTGGCCTGGTGTCCTGGCTTAGGACAACAAATTCTAAGCACTATAGCAATATAAATTACAAAATAACTCATATTTTCAAAATCATTAGAAGAATGAATATATGACAAGCTACATGTTATTAAATAATTTCTTAAATATGATGTCATATGTAATGCAATCCAAAGACTGCTAGCTCTCACAATTCTTTGGCAAGTTTTAATATTTGGTGGTTTGTTCCTGCATTACCAAATCCCATGCTCATGGTATTACGAGAGCTGCACGCTCAGAGTATGCTAAGTTATGTATCTCAAAGCTGGAGACAAAGACTTTGACAAGACAAACTCCATGGAGTTAACAGCTGTGTTAAAATTTTGTGCAGAAAAAAATGTACAGATTTTAGACAAAGTCTGGTGATTTCTGAAGTTCTGAGTCACAAACAGTGCCTGGGAGTTAACAACTCAGTAGATATCAAGCACTGAATTTTTCATATAGAAGAAGATTTTGCAAATTTTTGACAGAATTGTTTCAGCCAGCTGCTGAAGGAGAAAAAAAAAAAAAAGCAATATGATTGGTCAATGCACATTCATTTCCCCAAATGTTTCGACACAAAAAAATAAAACTGTTAAAAATCTTGAGCCTGTCTTTCAGTATTTCAGATGCTACTTCTCTCCAAAATATCTCTCAACTTTAGACTGCATTTTTTAAATCTTGAAAACAAACATATTTGAATTGTAGATTGAACAAAGCATTTCCTTAACAAAGCCTTAACTTTTGCAACGGCTTCCTTTTAAGAACTGTAGAAAATGTTGAAAATACACTTTTAAATGCTGAAAATGTTGAAAAAAAAATATCTCCTTCAGCACAAATCTAGGGAAAGTTTTAAAGGACTACTAACACTTGTGGTAATAATTGTGTACTCTCAGTGTACTGGTAAATATGGCTGGGGCAATACACCACTGGAGGGCAGTTAGACATGTCCTGTGCAGGTTACAGCATGTCTTAAGGACTGCTCCTTTTACAGCCATTGGTAGGACAGGACCACCATCAGATCCTACCAAGCAGGAGCCCTTTGCCTGCACCGCATTCAGCTGTGCCAGCACAAACTAGACACAAGAAGTATTTGGAGAAAAGTAAGAAACACTATGCCCCTGATTTCAGAAGTTTTGGAGAGACATCAACAACTTGGGAGAAATGGGAGTGCTAAACATCAGTGAATTACTGTATACATAATTTATGGCAAGGAAGAAGTGGCAGATTTGGATAAGGGATGAGTTTCAATTTATAGTGGGGTTCTAAATTACACAAAGAAAAAATTAACTGTATGAGTACAGAACTGAGGTAGAAAAGAGAACGGCTGAGATTAAACACCTGAAATAAAACAGAGCTTTTTACAATGAGGGAGAAAGATTTTTGTCATCCTTTAATTTTTATATATTCTAAGTCACTCACAGTTAAAATCCTTTTGTTAAAATGTATTATAGCTGTTCATTTGCCCTAACATGAAAGCTTTTGGGGACATGAATGGAAGCTGACTGTCCGACACAGAAACAAATACATGCTGTTGAAAATGCTGCGTGGACAGAACAGACACATGAGAGAGTATCACCCCAGCCCACACCAGAAATCACAACATTGATTCCTTCATTTTTGTCTTAGATATATAGATCCATGTATGTCCATCAACACTAAATTAAGAAAAATCTTCTGACAAAACACCTGAGTTTGTAGCTTGAGTGTTGGGTTCTGATTTTACTCACATCAGCGTGGTGCCACCAGCTTTAGTGGTGGACAGAAAGGAGAGAGCAGATTTACTTCAGAACGGGCCTGAATGACTAAGGAAAATGGGTTTACTTTCAGGTACAATGTGTCATTCCCAATGGCACCAAGTAAGACTAAAACCTGGCATGCAGCTTCAGAAACGTACCCCAGTGTGTTTCGAAGGCACATAGGGAGGTTGCTGCAGCCTCCTTGTCTCCTCCAGAAAACTCCAGGGAAAGGGAGTCTGCCCTCTGAATAAGCCTGCAGGAAGCTGGTAAGGATGCAAAGTCTTCATTACCCTCTTTCTCTCCAGCCCAACTGCAACACTAAAATGGACTCAAGAGGGTCAAAATCTTTTTGCACATGGCAAAGGGATCCATTTCATATTTTTCAAAGTTAATCCAGTCAAGAGCTGGATTAATGATGGCATCTCCCCTCCAGCCACAGGCATGTAACCTCAGTACAATTATTTGAATGTGTCCAACTAGGACTGCTGCCTTCCACAACCATGTGCACCTCTTGACTGCCTACATCATGATTGTATGCAAAGGTGGAACATGCTGCTCACATCTCTTCCAATGCAGAAAACCAGAACATTCGTGTTTAGACAGGCAGTCCTGTGACCTTTTCTGCTCCTCCTTTACCTAAAAGAGCAGAGTACAATAGAATTCTTTTTTTTTTTTTTTTT
>VXBW01004649.1:9214-65274 GCA_013400375.1 Thinocorus orbignyianus
AGTTTTTGCAGGTATTTGTCAGAGGATATTTTTAAACAAGAGCAGTGCTCATTTGAAGAAGTTAATCAGAGAGGCATCCAAATGGCCTGGGCTCCAGCATTCCTGCAGCTCGGGCCAGCGGGGACCTGCTGACCTGGCCAGAGAGGTCAGCTGGAGAGGACATGCTGTTCCATGCTGCTGCCCTCAGGGAGAAGGAATTACCAGGTTTTCCAAGAGCTCAGCTCCTGGGATGCCCCGGCGCAAGGCTTGTCTCCTGCTCCGTTTGCTCAGCCCCACACAAGGCACCTGTCCCAAGCCATCCCCGTCCGAGCCTGGCCACCCCACCTCAGACAACACAGGCCCGTGTTCTCCTGCCAGCTCCTGGCCAGCAGCTCTGCAAATCAACAGCGTGACCATAGCCTTCAGGTCCCGCTGCAGGACATCCCACCCAGCACAGAAGAGCCTGAGGGATGTGATCACCTGCTCCCCCACTGCCTCAGGGACAGTCCTGTTGATTCTTGCTACTTGTTCTTTGCTTCCAGCCTGCAGCAATGCAGACCTTCTCCCTGCCCCAGCCCTCTCCGTTCTCACCTGCCTCAGTTTCCCCTCTTCCTAGTACAGCTTGAAGGAGCTGAGCCCTACAAAGGCGGGGTGCATGGAATCATAGAATGGTTTTTGGTTGACAGGCTGAGGGAACTGGGGCTGTTCAGCCTGGAGAAGAAAAGACTCCCGGGAGACCTTGGAGCAGTCTTCCAGGATCTGAAGGGAGCTCCAGGAGAGCTGGAGAGGGACTCTTGGTCAGGGAGTGGAGTAACAGGACAAGGGGAAACGGTTTTAAATTGGAAGAGGGGAGATTTAGATTGGATATTAGGAAGAAATTCGATGGTGTGAGGGTGGTGAGGCACTGGAACAGGCTGCTCAGAGAAGTTGTGGCTGCCCCATCCCTGGAGGGGTTCAAGGCCAGGCTGGATGGGGCTTGGAGCAACCTGGTGTGGTGGGAGGTGTCCCTGCCCAGGGCAGGGGGGCTGGAACTCCATTATATTTAAGGTCCCTTCCAACCCTGACCATTCTGTGATTCTATGATTCTATGGAAGGGACCTTAAAGATCATCATGTTCTAACCTCCCTGCCCTGGGCTCAGGTTATGCACGGAGGGGTGACAGGAGAGCTCCTGGGCAAGGACAAGAAAGGACCTCTGAGACCTTCTCTTCAGACCACGCACACTCCACATGGGCACCAGCACTTGCTCATTCCCACCCGTGCAACCCCCCAGCAAAACCTGGCCTGCCCTCAGCACCCAGGGACATGGCGATGTCCCGCAGCAGCAGCAGAGGAGAGGCTGGGGGGGAAGGCGAAGGGTTGAGCATCTCACAGCAGAGTGAAAGGTCAGGATGGCCCTGGCCTCCTGACCCAACCTTTGGGAAGTGCAGCCTCCAGCCAAGCTCCAGTGGGAGTCCTTCATGTTGGATTTGAGCCCATGTTCTGTTCTCCACCCATCCTTCTCCCACGCACAGGGCTGGTGGCCAGTTACTTCTGCGCTTATGGGCTCCAGCCAAGGACCAGGAAAAATGGGTGCCACAGGCACTTTGTCCTGCCTGGTCTGGGGCTCTGTGTTGGGGGTGCAACCAACAGGGAAACACTCCCTGGTGTTGGTGGAGCACCTGCCCTGAGGATCATGATGTGCCTACCACAGGCCCTGGTGAACCAGGGCATTTGCCGTCAACTCTGGCCAGACCAGCACCACAGAAGATGTTTCTGCTTTCTACAGGCATTTGGCAGACAAAAGGTCAACTAGGATCCAAGAGCCCATTTCTCCCTCAGTGAACTCTGGACATCTCCTGGGGGGGGCTGGCACTTTGGAGGTGTGTTGTGGGTCAGAGGAGCTCAGCTACTTTTCCTGGGCAGTGACTGAATTTAGTGGGCATCATTTTGTACCTGTTTATCCCCAAATACTGGTGGTAGAAACTCAGAATTCCTCAACATCTGGGCTTTATACACTGTGTTCCCTGGGCTGTGGCTCTCTCCAAGGCTCAGTGTAAAGGCTGCGTTTTCCTAAAAAAAACCTCCTTTTGCCCATCAGGATCTCATTGGGCTTTGGCAATGAGCTGGAGAGTCTGTATCAGTCTATTTTTGTCAGTAACACTGGATGAATTATCTAATCTTCTGCAGGCCCACAGCAAAATGTATGTCTCGAGCCTCCTATGTGCTACAGACATGCCGATAGCCCTGCAATTAGCTGTTCAATAGCTGGATGATCTGCAGAACTCTTTAAGCACCAGCAAGAGTGAGATGAAGTGTTTCCATGCCAGGTAATCTGCACTGAAATACTGTGAACACCACTGCCCGGGATGGAAGGACAGGAACTGGGCTGCTGAAGACAAAGCCATCTAAGCAATACCCATGGGATGGGAAGCCAGCAGAGAGGATATACACCGAAGGTCTTGTCCCGGCGGTGAGCATCTACCACCTCAGCCTGTCCTGCACCCCCTGCCCTCTCCAGAATCCTCCTCAGGACCATGGGCCAGCAGCATTCAACCCCAGCAGAAGATCTCACCCTGGACCAAACCAGGCAACTCCTCCTCTCAACAGCAAACGGGCTGAACCACTCCTCCACCTTGTGTGCCCCCGCCCTGACACCCACGTGGCACCTTATCTCTGTCAGAAGAATTCAGGATGAAAATGCATGGGAAAATCCCTGTTCATGAGCAGAGCTGACATGAACTATGTTCTCCCTCGGGGGCAACAGCCATGAGCTCAGGCACAGGCAGGTCCCTGTTGGTGGGACATCCCAAGAGGTCAGCCAGTCCATCAGTGGAGAACTGACATGTTTCTCTTACAAAAAGCAAAGCAAAAACCCACCCATTTCCCTCTTTATTGCAACAGCACATACCTGACAGTGCCAACACATCCTTGTTTCTGGTTGGCTAATGCAGACGAGGAGGAGCTCAACACCATTGCTGTTCCCTTCCCCTTGCAAGCCATATCACACCTGTGTGATGCCCAAAACAACAATATCTGCCCCACTCCCAGGGGACCCCAGCACATGGAAAGAGCAGGCTGATGAGTCCAAACAGGAGAGCAAGGGGTCCTCCAGGTTATCTGCTTCATCGTGCCAAGGGTGACAGGCAGCACAGAGACAGAGAGTGGGATGAAGGAGAGCAATGGGAAAGCTCAGCAGATAGTTACAGGCCTTCAGCAAGTGTGGAGGTCACCAGACAGGAAGACACCAAGGGGTTATATCTGCTGAAGGTGGCATGTAACCCCCTAGACACAGCTAATAAGAGCTGTGCACTGCATTTCATCCTGCAGACGCGGGGAGAGCGCTGCACAGACCCACCCCCACCCCACCCCTTTGCCATCTGCAGCACAGCTGCCATTGGCCTCCCAGATGTTCCCTCATGAATTAAGCAGAGTTATGGGAACCCCAGTTTGTACTGAGGTTTGTACTGGGGTTTGACATTGTCACTGTTGCTCCCACAAGACAGACTGATACGGTGAATTGGGGTGGGAGCTAAGCACTTCTTTCTGAAAAGAAATTCAGCATTAGCTGGAAGTTTATGCCAAAGGCCATTGACACCCTGGACACCCTGGGCAGTCCCATCACTGATGGGGCAAGCACAACCGTGTGAGCGTATGAGGAATTATACAGTAAAATTGCTTGAAGTGTATTTATTTGGGGTTTGAGACCATCATGATGGGCAGGGCCCCATGATGAAGGGGTACATCCACACAGGTGGATGCCTCCGAGGAGGCAGGAAAGGGCCAAGAAGCTCTTCAAATGCTTTCAGCAGTGTCCTGGCAGCCAATGCCGTCTGCCGAATGCGCAGGACACTCTGCCTGTTCGTGCAGAGACGCGCTGGCCCCATGCCCAGGGAGGGTGTGATGCACTTTCTCTCCTCCACAGAGTGGCCACAGCCAAAGCTGATTTCCCCACACTGCCTCCACCCTGACTGGAGTCACCTCCTCCCACATCCCCAGGGAGTCTTTTGAGAGGGGGACAGGTGCTGAGGTTTTGGTGCTGTCCCAGAGGGACAGATCATGTCCCTGGGCTGTCACATTCTTTCAAAATGGCATTGTCATCTTTGTTTGCTGATCTGTCCCACCAGCTTCCACCATGGTGGTTTTAGCCCTCTTCTACCCGGATTTTCACCGGTTGTCCTCATGATCTCTCATGCAGCCCTCTGTGACCACCTCCCCATGGGCATACCTCTGTCTTGATGGAAGACGACATGCCTGGAGATGCAGACCACATGATCAGAGGTGCTTACAAAGCAGCTGAGGTGTTTGGACCTCCTTCTACTCAACATTCATTAGACTGCAGCTAGAGACCTCGTCAGATTCTGGGTCTACCAATGGGCATCAGTTCAGAGGCGGTCACCCAGAGCTCAAGGGGCTAGAGCATGTGTCATGTGGAAAGGCTGGGGGAACAAGGTTTGTTCAGCCTGAGGATGAGAAGCTTCAAGGGGGATCTTCAAGGCCAAAGAGGTCATTGAGAAGGCAGACCCAGACTCTTCAAAATTATTCACAGTAGGAAAACAAAAGTCAACAGTCACGAATCGAAACAGGTGAGGTTTGGACTGGTTATAGTGGAAAAAATTTTCACCACGGAGAAAGTCAAACACCATAGCGGGTTTCCCAGAACGACTGTGCAGTCTCTGTCCATGGGGTCTTCAAGACCTGACTAGTCTTGAAAAAACTCCCTGAGCAACCTGGTCTGACCCCATTTGGAGCAGAAGGCTGAACAACAGGCCTCTGGAGTCCCTTCCACCCCGACTTCCTATCATACTCTGCTGCTGTAGGTACTGGGGTTCTCTTTTTCTGTACAGCTTTTCCCTTACTACACCTTCTGTCTGAATTCCTTAAAAAAGTCATTTCACTGTTGAAGGAATGTCTTGGGAATGACTTTCTTGCTCTCACTTCAGGAGCATTCGGGATTATTTCCATTTTCTGGTGGCTTGGGGGATTTTTCACACCCGTGATTGATAGTGTGCCATGTACAGCAAGCCCTACACGAGCACTGAAGTCACAAAGCAAAGCAACTCCAACCCACAGAAATGCACAAGTGAGATAGTCCACAAAACCATAACTGTGCCTTCATATAGATAGTCAGGCTGCAGGGTATTTAATTACGAGATCTCAGATTATTAGCACGCACCCCTGCCTTGTTCAGTGGAGGAGGAATGATGCATCTTGAATGACAAGCTGTTCAATGCTTTCTTTTCCTCGGTGCTTGTTCAGTGAATTACAGGCTCAGCCACATCTAAACTTTGTGCTGAGGGAGGCAGAAGGGGTTGGTGTCACTCCTGGTATGAGCAAACAGGAGCCACCAGCAGTGCATCAACAAGGAAAACCATCATATGTGGCAGAGTTATCCCTGCCTTCCTCCATCCAACCATCCCTCATCATCTCACCTCTACTCCAACCGCCCATCTCCTTCCCAGAAATAATCCTGTAATCCCAGGGGAATGTCCTGTGAAAGCTCTTTTGGCAGGATTTACAGAGGGACAAGATTGTGGGACAGTCCCAGGAGGGGGTCTGGTCGTGCCGGTGGGAGGGATGCAGTCCCCCATCCAGGGAAGACTGTGCACCAGGACATCCAAGCACCAGGACATCGCTGGAGGGGATGGATGTCACCACTGTCTTTGCAACCTGGCACTGGCATCTCACTGTAGGTGCCACCACTTGGGCATATCCTGGGCTCTGGGCTCACAGCAAGGGATGCCCTGGGGAGAGCTGCAGTTGGAGGGTCTGAGCCAGACCCTACCCCGGGCTGGGATTTCCATCTCAGATCCACTCTGGAGGCCAGGCTGGGGCCAGCAGCCATGTGGGCACCTGCTGGCCCTGCGAGTGTACAGGAGAGTGAGGGACACCTGTCTTGCCCACCTGGCACTTATCTGGGGGGAGCAGCTCCGGACAGGAGCCAGCCGTCTGCTCCCATGCTCCCAGCGAGGAGCAGGCAGGGCCCTGGCACCGCTCCACTCAGCAGAGAGCAGATGAAAAATTGCTGGAAGGCTTCCAGTGGAGGGGGAAAAAAAGAAAGAAGAAAAAAAAAGGTGTCGGTGAAAACTTGTTCAGCCAAGCGGCGTTCCCTGGCACAGGGGCTGGGTAGGTCACCTCCCTGCCGTGGTCCGTTCCCTGTGCCAGGCGGGCAGGGACAGGCAGGGAGCAGAGTGGAGCTGGCAGCAGGCAGGGCTGTGGGATGCATATCAGAGGTTGTGATTGGGGACAGAGAACAGGGGACCTTCAGGCCAGGCTGGCTCTGCCACAGCTCAGCATCCACCCAGCAATAAAGGTGGAGGAAGAGCAGGCCCCTTCCAAAGACCTTGCATCCCTGGAGCTTCTCTCCTTCCTGCCCACACTCTGCCTGTCCTGCCTGCACTACCCCATCCCCCAGTCCTGCCTGGTAATGACAGGGGGGCAGTCCTGGGGGTCCCAGCACTCCCCAAAACCACACACTACCCTACGCCCTGCCACTGACCGGCTGGAGGACAGGTCCTTCCCTGGGGACAAGGTTCTCCACCCATGGGTGACCTTCCATGGTGGAGGACAGGAGGATGGCTTCAGCTCCCTCTCCGTATTGCTCCATGTGGCTCAGAGCCAGCTCAGCTCTTCAGGCTGCCCAGACCTGGGATAAAACCCTTCTCTCAGTCATCAGTGGGTTGGCAATGACAGCAACTGGGGTGTTTCCCTCCATGCAGGATTCACCAGGAGTTTTCTCTGCAGGTGGGGGATCTCCTACCTGTTTTCCCAGCCTCCACCATCTCCCAGTGATGCTCCCACAAAATGTGCTCAGGTGCCTTCTGAGGTCTGGAAAAGCACCAGTGACTTTGTGGTTCTTCTGTAGCCCATAACATCCCTCCAAGCTTGGGGTTTCTTCCAATAACTTTAGGCCATGATTCCTTCCCCTTCACCCAGGAGGGTCTCCTCCTCGCTAAAAATGCCACACATTTGCTGGCATCCAGCTGTAAAAGCACCAGCACTGCTGGAGTCCTCTCCTGCCTGCACCCCCTGTTCCAGGGCTGGGAACCCTTTGCTCCATCACCCCTGTTGGCATGGAATGCTGCCAGTGAGGAGAGAGAGGAACACAGAGCATCCCCCGCAGCAGCCTGGCTGGCACCCTGGCCCCAGGCCAGTGGTCCAAGCAGCCCAAGAGGATGGGGAGACCTCGAATCAGCTGAGCAGATGGGCTGGGATGAAAGCAGCCAAGAGGCCATGTAAATACATGTCATATCGGAGGACAGAGTTCCCATCATCACATATCGGGTTGGCTGGCTGGGCATGTTTTGTAGGCAGGGGAATGCTCGGTTGCTAATCCACGTAATCCTGCTCTAGGCTGGATTCATTTTAAAAAAATAAATAAGTGGCTGAGAGCAGTTTTTGGTCCGTCTGACTCAAGTGTTGGGCTCTGATGGGGAGAGGCAGAACCACAGGAGCCTTATTTACATTGATTTTCACTGAACGTGCAGCCTGGATCAATGAATTAAAGGACTACAAGGCAAGAGTAACCTGCAAATCAGGCGAGGGCATCCCAGTCAGCACACAGGATGTAAAGATCTGATTAGCCACTTGCCTGTTCTTTAACCCCTGTTTAGTGCAGAATTTTCATATTCAAATCCAGTGCCCAGATACACGTACAAATGAAACAGGATGTTGTGCCTAATTTTTGAGATTTTGGTCAAAGAACGGAGTAACAAAACACTCACACCATATCGTAGCGCAGGGCAGAGGGCAGAAAGCAAGCTCTTCTTTGGGGTGTTTTCCCCGACCTTATGGTAGTACAGCCCTAAGGGTCCAGCAAATCTGTGGGGTACTGCAGCATCCCACCAGGACAGTAGGATTCTCCAAGTGTGGACAGTAGCTACCAGGTCCCATCAGGGAATGGTTTTCACCCCGGTTGCTGGAGAGCAATAACAAGGAATGACTGGGGACAATCCAGTGTACACTATGAAGATGATGAGGGACTGAAGCATCTCTGTGATGAGGAGAGGCTGAGAGACCTGGGGCTGTTCAGCTGGAGAAGAGCAGACTGAGAGGGAACCTCATCAATGCTGAGCAATAGCTAAAGGGTGGGTGGCAAGAGGTTGGTGCCAGACTCTTCCTAGTGGTGCCTGGGGACAGGACACAGGGCAACAGACACAAGCTGGAACTTTGAGAGTGAGAGAGCCCTGGAACAGGCTGCCCAGAGTGTGGAGTCTCCTTCTCTGGACACGATCCTGTGGGACCTGCTCTGAGTGACCCTGCTGTGGCAGGGAGTTGGACTGGATGATCTCCAGAGGTCCCTTCTAACACCTGCCAGTCTGGGATTCTGGAATTCTGTGAGAGCTTCAAACAGGATGAGGCAGCACTTGCTTTTGTACCACATGGAAAATGGACTGGCTGGGGGCACAGCTTTTGTGAACCTCTCCCCCACCCCAAGAAAACCCTATGAAGGGCAGCAGCTAGTCTGGCTGACCTGTCTCGTGTAAGAAAATAATGCATTGTCTCTAAAATAGCTTTTGCTTTGCTCCTCAGAGAGGGGCAGCCATGGTGGAGTGCCAGGAGGAACCAGGTCCTAAAGGGACTTGCACCCACTGTGCATCAGGCACCTTCGTAAAGAGCCAAGTTTCTGCCATGATCTCAGGGCCAGATTCACAACTGGAGCTGGCTTCTGCCAGTGGAGACACACACCCCAGCCTGCTGAAACTGGCAGGAGGCAGAAGCCAAAGGGCCCTTTGCAGAAATTCACCTGTAGTTGACAGAAACAGAGACAATCTGGCTGCTCTGCCTCCTGTCTCCAGGCTCCCTGGTAGGGTGCTGATGCCCGTGTCCACCCATCCCCAGTGTGGGAAATGGCTGACCCAGATTCAGGGCTCATTAACAAGTCAAGTTCCTCATGAAAAGCAGGTTCTCGATGCCGCATCTGACCATGAGTAACTTCAGGTGGTTGCACAACGCCTGCTTGTGCCATCTCGCTTCCCTTTCCATTCTGACGAAACACAAAGTTCAGGCATCACTCTCGGTTTGCACTGGCAGTCTCTGTGGCACGTGGGCAATGCCATACTTAAGACACCTACAGGACTGTGGCCACCAGGTTTCTGAGGCCAGGAAAACCTGTTTCCCATGTGAAACATCCTTAGCTTGGAAAAGAAGAGGACCTGACTCTAGAGACTTTTAGAATCCAGCTAGAAACAAAACTGGTAGCTCTTGCTTGGTCTTGGTTCCCAGGCTGCCTTCTCATCAGGTCCACAGAGGAGCATCAGAGATGGCTTGCTGCAGACTGGTCACCGGACCGGGGCTGCCCTGCACTGCTATGGTGCAGTGGGTAGGAGACACCAGAGAAGGACAAGGTAGTGTTGGGAAGCACATTGGTGTCTGGTAAGAGAGGGGGAGGGGAAGGTGAAGGAGCATGGAGAACCTGCCCCTTTGGGAGTTCCCCCTGAATTCTGGCCAAATAAAAACCCACAGGAATTAGCCACATTCATGCCAGAGGTGAGAACGTCTGTGTCTGCCTTGGTCGGCTATGACTGTCCTGCAAAGACCTGCCAGGATCAAGCTGTCCCAGGTCTGATGGATGGTGGGTACTAGCTGGGTGAGGCTGGCAGGACAGGCAGCAGGGAGAGGTGGCCCTGAGGAATGTGCTAATGTTCACAGCACTGTTTGGTCCCCTCCTCCTTGCCAGCGTGTGGGGACATCTGCATGCCCCAGGTTGTCTGATACCTCCTGTTTGTCAGGCTGGCACAGACTGCCAGCTCTACATCCCCTCATTAATTAAGCATTCACGGTACTGTCACCAAGCTCAACAATTTGCAGCAATTACCCCCAGCAACTCTAACGACCTGTGCCAGCAGCACACAGGCAGGCACCACACTTCCAACCTTCAGTGTATCAGCCAGGGTGACTGCCACTCATCGATGTGGGGCTCTGAATATCCCAGACTCGGCCACCTCAGACTCAGGGCATCCCCTGCTCTTTGGGCTCTTGTGCTCTAGGTCTTCTGAAGGCAATGGAACGCGGCCACAGGGCCCTGGGTCACCTCTGTATGTAGAGGGGACAACCAGGACAATGGCCCAGTGACACACAATGTGCTCCACACTTGGGTGCAGTGGGTGAAGGCAGGGTGTGGGAACCACCACAGACATCCCTCTGAGACCCTCCAGGGTCTCGCCACACAGTGGTGGGTGAGAAGAGCTTTCAAGACAAGTTTTGTTGGTCTGTCTTGTAGAGGAAGCTTGAGAGAAGTGTCTTGCTCAGATCTTGCAGCAGGTGAGTGGCTGAGCACAGCTTCTTTCACCTTGTCTTTTTCTGGACTGAGGCCCCACCACCACTGGGTGGGATCAGATTCCACACCCATGGGAGCGCAGAGCATCACACCCATCTCATGCAGAACCACCTCACCACACAAGCACAGATGTCCTAACCCAGTGGTCCTCAGCAGGTATTTCCCCTTGAATTTCCTGGAAAATACACATGGAGATACCGGAGCAGACTTTCGGAGCATTCCTCACCCACCTCCAGGGATCCCAAAAGGCCATCCATCTCCACCTGCTACACAGGGCGGGGGAAGGCAATGCCCCTCACATCATACACCATCCAGCAGACAGGACACCTTGCAAGAGAAATGTATTTCCTTGCACAGCAGCGCCTGTCGACTGCAAACCTTTCACTGCCTGGTGATTTAGCTTCCCTTCTGCTCTGAATTAGGGAATAAAAAGCAAAAGTTTTAATGTGATGGAAGTCGGTGCATCGGTCTTGCAAGTTGTTAAAATTTAAAAAGGCAACAATAAATCTGCTGAGCTGAGAAGAGCGCTCAAGAAAAAAAAAAAAAAAAAAAGGAGAGATTTGTTTTCTCTTTATTATCTTCCAGGTGATTTCCAAGGCTCACTGGTATTTTATTTCTTGTTAATTGTTCTCCCTTCTGAATTAAGAGCTCTGTCACCTCCTAGACCTGACCCAGGGCTCAGATGCTGGTCAGGAACAGTGGCAAAGGAGCAAGGTGGGAGTTAATGCCAGGGAGGCTCACCCTGATGCTTTTTCTTAACTTCTTCCTTTCCCCAGGTCAATTCATAAGGTTTGAAGGGAGAAGCACAGATTTTCAAGCCATCATCAGTGTCTGATCTGAACCCTGAGCTTTCCTGATGCTGCAGAGTGATGGAGGACAGCACGGTTCACCTCCTCCTTTCTTCAAGGGTTTGTGGAGCTGCACGTGCCTGGGAAGACCTGAACACCCCGAGCCTTGCAGACCATGGGTCTTCTGCTGCACCAACCAAGCAGGGTTCAGCCTTAGTGGAACCCAGAGAGCAGAGAACATGCTGGTGCTGCCCTGTCTCAAATCTCCTCACCCCTTCCAGTTCTGCATGTGGTGGATCCCCATGAGCCAGAGAAGGGGACAGCTGGCGGGAAGAGGCTCAGGCTCTGTTTGGGATCTCACCCAACATTTCTGAGCAGCAGGCGGTAGCAAAGCAAATTGGAAGAAAAAAACCATGCTGAAGGCTGTAGTCACATCCTTTTCCTCCTAGAAATATCCCGTTCCCCAGGTACGGTTGTTTTCTACTCTCTCAGACCTGACAGCAGAGGATGGAGTGCAACATTCAGTAGCAAACCCATACAGAGCACAGGCCACCAAAGTCCAGAGAGCAGGCCCAGGTCTGGTCACCTCAGCCCTGGAAAAAACAATGCAGGGAGGGAGCAGCTTTGGAGGTGTGATGGGGAAGGACAAAGTGAAGGTGCCGGGGGAGGAGTTGTGGGGAGATTCACTACCTTCTTTAGGACCGGGGAGTCAAAAGTTCACCAGAGATTGAAAACCAGAAGACTTCTGAGTTTTCAGCAGTCTGGGGACAAAATTTGGAGTTTTCTGGAGGAAACTGGTGCAGAAGGCACAAGAAGTAACAATCCCAAGGGTATGTGATTGCTCACATGGCCTCATGTGGATCAGGAGCTCTGGACTTTAATTTCCCCTATTCCAGTTGTGTGGATAGAGAAGTGGTTTCTCATTGTGCTGCCCAAAACCAGCAACTCCTGTTGGACTGCACTGAGATAACATCTTCATCTTCCTGGAGTTGCCCATGGGAGCCCCTGACAAGCAGTTAAATAACACCATGAAGAATTAATCACAACTCCAGGGATTTATGGGTGCTAAACTCACCGCAAGCACCAGGAGAGGCTGCCAGCAGCCCTGGGTTTTCACTCCTAGGGGAATCCAAGCACCGGCATAACACAAGCGGTTGTTGTTGGAGATGACACAACTGGGCAGAAGAAAGCAGCTCCGAGCAAGTAGTCCGTTTCCGTCCCAAAATTCCCCTCCATGCAGGAATCACTGGGGAGGAGGGTGAGGTCTGCAGGCAATGTGGTTGGGGAAGAGCCACGGGGAAGAGCCCTGACAGGGTGCACAGGCTAGGGAAGCGGCTGAGCTACAGGAGAGGAAGAAAAGCTCTGCACAAGCTTCTGAAGATGCTGGCCACGAGCACCTCTGGGCAATTCTCTTTGCAGGCTCTGGTCTGCTGCAGACAAAAGTCTCCCCTTGCCAAGGACCTGACAGGAAAGGCCAAGGTCAGAATCAGGATGGAGAGGAGAAGATGCCACTTGATGGGCAGGTCGCTGCAGGTTGTGACATCGCTGTTGGGCTGAAGAGGATTCTGGGCTAGAGAAAGAGGCAAAATTAGAGGTGGGCAAGGCAGGAAGAAACAGGAGGTTAATCAGAGCTGGGGACTGGGAGCATCATGGAAGTCAACCTTCAGCAGTGGACCCTGGCCCCTGGCCCAGCTGGCTTTTCTGCCTGATGAGCCAGCATGTCTGTGCTCCTCCTGCTGCTGACACTGAAAGGCTGGAGAGTGCTTCCTGGGGACATCATTGAGCAGTGATGAACCAGTGCATGGTGTAAGGCCATCCAGAAGCAGGTCTGAGATATCCCAAGGGATGGAAGGCAGAGATGGAGTGAGGTGGAGGAGATGGGAGAGGCAGAGGGACAGAGAAGCATGCAAGAGAGAGCTGGGTGGCACAGGAGGCTGAGCAGAGCCAAGATCTCAGAGGCCTTCTCCACTTTTTGTGGTGCACCTTGAGGCTCATGCCTGCTCTTTCAACTCTGGGCACAGTTCAGAGAAGCAAACCCCGCAGCAATCACACATTCAGGCACCACCAGCACATCCCAGCTGACTGTACAGCACTGTCCTCTGCAGCCAGCTCGGCCAGTGCTCCCGGCTCTCCCCTGGCAAATACATGGCTGAGAGCGGAGCTAGGACCAAAAGTGGAAGAGCAGGGGTAGGTGCCAGGCTGTCTCAGTGCTGGACACGTCAGGGTTGATCTGCTGAGACCATGGTCCCTTCCCAGATTTCTCTATGTGAGTCTTCGGGAAGGGATCTGGAAGAAGGGACTCAAATTCACGAGCAGTTGTTCCCAGTGTCCTCCCTGTCCACCCAGACCCAGCTGGAGATCACTGTCCCCAAGCACAGGAGGGTTCAATAAGTGCTTCTCCACAGGACTGCAGGCACCTCTCAGAATCCAGCCATGGCAGGGTGCTGCAGGGTAAGCAGCAGCTTCTCCTGATAGGATTTCCACTTCTTTACAGGGTGAGCCTTGTCAGCCCTTGGCTGAATGGGATGCAGTAGTCATAGCTTCTTTGAGGGTGAAATGTTTCATTTTTGTCGTGAAACGTAGCTTGTTCTGGCCGGGGCCCTTGGCACGAAGTCCAGACAAGCTCATGAGAGATGGTGGAAGCAACAGTGAGTGATGTGACTGTTGGCTGCCCAGTTAGACCTGGCTGGATCCCACCAACGGGTCAGTGCTCTCCCAAGGGTGACCTTCTCACCGTCGCAGGAGCTGTCAGATCCTGGTCAGCTGTGGGCAGACCTCTACACCGAGTGTCTTTGCAAAGCCAGTCAGCAAAACTATTTCAGAGTACATGGTGCTGCCTGTGGATGAGGGCAAGAATGGCCCATTCAGGAGCAGCTAATGCAGAGAACTGCACAAGTGTCTTCTGGTGGGCTGCTGAGATCCAGGAAAGCTGAAAGGAACCCATGCATTTAAGGCTTAATTCAGAAATACAAGTCAGAAAGCTGTTGCATCCTGTGCCCACGGGACATGTTTTTCCCCTTGGTGTCTCATACGTCCCAACATGTGGCTCCTAGACCAGTTTTCCTCTGCCTGTACCCTCTGCCTTCCCCTCTCCAGGCCTGCAGACAGCGAGGAACCATCTCAGAAGGATGTAACCTCAAGACTGCTCCAGGTAGCTGCACTTACGCTCCCTTCAGAAGGTGGTCAGGAATCCCTTCCTTTGGCAAAGAGGCGCTGGTCACCAGTGAGCAATCCTATTTTTATTTAACCTGTGAATCCCTGGAGGGAGATGCCTGGCAAGGTATTTGCTGGGACTAGCACATTTTCCACTCTTATTTTTCTCCATTTTTTATTGTGTTGGTTACACAGAGTAGTGCCAAACCAAGGCATGTAAAACCTCCCCCTGCAGATTTTTACTGCCCAAAAACTCTTTCACAAACAGTGGGACACTACAGCATGCTTTATCCAAAAGGAATTCACATTTTACGTTTATGGATACTACAAGCACTGCACCGAAATTAACATGATCATCAAGAGCAGGGTAAAATGCCAAGAAGTGATTCCTTCACGTCTGCTTTATTCAAAACACTACTGGATTTGGCTCTGCATTAACTGTTCCCACTTTGGGAAGAGGGGTTGGGTGGGACGATCTCCAGAGGTCCCTGCTGTCTTCACTTCTGAGCCACACAGTACAGCCCAGCATCGTGAAGGAGCAGCTCTGCTGTCCATCCATGCCCCACTGCCCAGGATTAGCTCCTGCCCATTGCAGCATCCCTTCTCCCCACTTCCTTGCCAGAATTAGGGTGGGGACCACAGCTGCTGCCTGTCTGGCCCCAGCAATGACAGGCATCCCTTTCCCTTGCTCCTTGACCTCACCGGGGAGGTGCCAAACAATGAGCATGGCACCATCCCAGCTGTTTCTGGCAGGGGATGGCCTGTGGGATGCAGTCAGCAGCTTCCTCAGTCTGGGGACCAATGCTCTTCATTATCAGAAGGCATCTTCATACACTCTGGATGCCCAGGTACCGCAGCAAGAGACACAAGGGGTAACCATGCCTCTGTCTGCAGCGGGTCTCCCAGTTCCCCAGCCTGATCCAGGGTCTGAGATGTTTCTCTGTTCCTTGGCTTTTATGGAGAGCCACCAGCTGAAGAGTAAACACCAAGGTTTAAACCCCCAGCACCAACTCCCCCCTCTGTTAATCAGCACAACCTCATCCATTGACAGAGTGCTGCGCAGAGCTTCCCAGTGCTTGGGTTACATGGATAGGAAAGGGCAGCGAGGAGATGTCCTGTCAAGGAGCAGGGGTCAACACGTGCTGTGACATTTTGAGTCTGCACATTAACCTGGGACTCCTGGTTTTCTCTTTTGCTGCAACCTCAAGTCTGAAGATTTCACACGAACCCTTGCGGGCCTGAGCATTTAGTCACATCATGGCACAAGCCAATCTAGGTTTTTATGTTCACATGAAAAATTGATCAGTTCCTTGCTAATACTGGAAAGTTAGATTTTAAGACTGAAAAGGGCACCAGATTTTATTTTTAAAGGGGTTATTTTCATCCACAAACTGTGTCATTAAAAGCTTAAAAATCTGACAGCAAAACCCAGCAGCACCTCAGCAGATAATACACAGTCTGTGCTGCCTGGAGGCGACTGACGCTCTTAACCTGCTTTTCCCCAGCGATCTCACAGTGGTGGTATCTGAATTTCCCCCAGCCAGTCAGTTATCTGATGAGGGAGTCCTGAAGCTGGTACTGTTGACTTCTCAAATAATATCCAGAGCTGCTTATTGATTGTAATGTGTCCCCCCTGCCGCTGAAGAACCTGGGTGTAATCAGTGGCTCTGCATAGTGTCACACAAGTGCTGCCGAACGCCAGTGGCAGCCCCTGCCAGCTGCCTGGCTCAAGCATCTTGTCATCAGCCATCCACGTCCTGCTAATATCCAGGCAAAACCCTATGTCCAACCCTATCTCCCTGTAAGCCACCCTCCTCCCTCCACAGCTGAGGATGCAGAGCACGGACGAGACACTCATTTCACTCACATAGCAAACCAGAACCTTTTGTCCAGTGCTGTGGGTGACATAAAGGAGTCCCTCTTCCTGCAGCAGGCTCCGGCGTCTCGCCACTTGCTCCAGGCAGCCAGGGCAAAAATGCTGCAGTGCTTCATCCAGGGCTGGTGGTCTCTTCTGACGTGGACAGAGGGGCCTGAGGCTCTAGTCTAGTGGGAACGTGGGGCACAGGCACCCCGTGCTCATCAGCAGTGGCCTGAGAAATGTCCTCTGGAAACCGCCACTGTGAGATGCTCTCCAAAGGCACGTGTGCAGGCACAAAGCCACCAGGACTCTGCCCTGAACTTGTGAACAGGTTTGTATCAAGGGAAACTGCACAAAATAGGCTACTTATTATGAAAAATCACTCAGGCACACAGCAGAAGTGACCTGCCTAGAGAGTAAGAAGAAACTTCCCCCACTACTGTGAAGATGCAGGCAGTTCCACAACATTATGACCTTATACCGTGTCCCAGACCCAGTCACGGACCTCCACTGCTGGCTACTGATGCACTCCAACACCTAGCCAGGACACGGGAGCATCCCTGGTCTCTCTTGCCTCCTCCTGGGGCACCACTGCTCCTGGGCATCAAGTCCCTGTGCCAGCAGTCCCTGTTTCACCCACCCTTGGGCTCTCCCTGTTTGCTTTTGTGTTTCTGGGCTGGGAGAAGGTGACAGTGAAAGGGAATTAGTTACCTGATCCCAGAAACCGGAGTTTAAGAAAAGTAACAAAATATTGCAACAGAATGAAAAGGGTTTGTTCATGTTTTCGCTGTGGCAAGGCAAGGACATGGAGAAAGTGGTGGTCACAGGAGGCAGTTAGCTGAGACCGGCCTCCCCCAGCATGTGCACGCAATAGAGCGGCACGAAGGCAAGTGAGCTAAATATTAAACCCTGGCAGATCCAGCCAGAAAAGACTTGGAGGAGCAGCTTGCTAATGGTGTAAAAGCTGGTAATAAAAGCTTTTTCAAATACATCAGAAGCAAAGAGCCTGCCAAAAAGTCTACAGGGCCAAGAGATGGTGAAGATGTAAGAGAAACACTCTGCAAGGAAAAGGTCACACAGATGAATTATCTGCATCATCATTCGCAGGGAGAACTGCATGAGATCTCTGTGCCAGAGCAGTTCTTTCGGAATGGGGGTCTGGGAATCATTTCAAACTGAAACATCAATCAGAAGCGGGAGCGAGTCACTAGAGTCAGGTGGATTGAACTTGGGAGATCTGAGGAACTCAGTGGTGAAACCACTGAACTTCTGAGCCACGGTTACCAAAGGAGTGTCGAGGGCAATGTGTCACCCCCTGAAAATGGCTGGAAAGGTGACCCCAGCACCTGGCTTTGTCCTGGAGGGCAGGTTTGGAAGGAGATGGAGTGTTAGCCCATTAGACTGAATGACTGCAGTGAGTAAAACCAGACAAGATTTCAGCATGTGAAACTGGAAATCTGCTCCCACCACATTGTCTGGTTTTTACATCTACCCTGAACCTGATGCCTTACTCACAGACCTGTGTGACTGCCCTCCCAGCCACCTGCCCTGCCCCTCAGGCAGAACAACCTCTGCCTGAGCTGGTCTCTGACCTCAGCACCCAGTGTGGCTGTGCTGCCTGCCCTGCTTTAGGTGAGATGAGCTGTGCCTGAGATGTACTGCTCTCTTGGCAGCGTTAGGTTTATGGTTGGACTTGATGACCTTAGAGGTCTTTTCCAATCTAAATGGTTCTATGATTGGTTCCTTTCTGGGGAAACCTCTAGGTATCTGGCTACGTATCAGATAAGCAGCTGCAGTTTGGACAGGTGAGTCCCACCTGAGTAGCTGGGAAATAAAATGGCAGATTAAATTCAGGACTGATGGACTCAAGGCAATGTACACAGGAAAGAACGAGGTTCCACACACATGTGCAAGGATGGGGTCTAAATTAACTCGTATCACCCAGGGAAGCTGGGAGAGGATCCCTGTGGAGAGTGCAACAAACACATCTGCTTGAAACTCAGTGATGGTCCAAAAGGCAACCTGAAGGACCAGGCAACAAAACACAACACATCACTTGGCAACCATGTTATCCTGCAACTAATACTTAACAGTGCATCCCACCATCAAAAGAGGAAAGGCAAATAATGAAGGCACCAAAAGGTAGACCAGAGAATTAGGGAATGGACTATCTTCACTCAGGTGGAAAGAAATGGAGTCCCCTCTGGCATGGGGAAGGTGTGAATGAGAGAGATTTGACAGCAGTTTGTAAAACCACCAGCAGCACCAGGAGGGGAGCACTGGCATATCTCACGTTGCAGGAGCTGAGGTTACCCATGGAAAGATCAGGTTAAACCAAACCACCTGTAATCACCCTGTGGGATTCTTGGCTGCTTGATGCCGTGGAACCAAAACGGTCTTTGGGCTCAGACTGGGATTAGGAATCACAGAAACACAGGATCACGGGCAGATTTAGGCTGGAAGGGATATGTGGGCATCTCCATGCAGGGAGTCCATCCTCGTACTCCATGCAGGGCAGGCTTCAAAGCTACACCACATTGCTTAGGGCCTGGTGCACTCAATTTTTAAAAATCTCTGAAGGTGGAGACACCATCTCTAAGGGACATCTGCTGGAGGTCCGTGCTGCTCTTGTCGTGAAGAACATTTTCCTCACATCCACATGGAAATTCACCTTTTGTAATTTTGCCCATTGCCTCTGATCCTTTCCCTGCACACCTCTGATATGAGCCTGGCTCCATCCTCTCTAAACCATCCCTCTCCTGTAGTGGAAGACAGTAATTTGGTCCCTCCTTCTGAAGGTGTCTCTTCTGCAAGCTAAGCCCATCTGGTTCCCCCAGATGAGCATCACCTGTGATGTGCTTGAGCCCTCTGACCACCCTGATTGCCCATTCCACCTCTCTTCTATTGAGAGGCCAAAACAGGAATACAGAAGTGTCATCATCAGGGCCAGAAGGAAACAAAAGCTTCCCTCAACCTGCTGGCTTTGCTCTTGCTAATGCAGCCCAATATCAACTCCAGCTTCATCACTGTAGGGGCATGATGAGGAGGACAAGCCCATGCCACAGGGTGATCCAGATGCAAGCACAGTCTCAGGAAGCCCATAAGCTACTGCTGGAAGAGGACAACAGGAAAGATGCCCATCTACGTAGCCCAGTTCTTTCCCCAGGCTGTAATTTTACAAGTTGCAGCTAAAGGCAAGTAGAACAGGATCAAACATCTGTCCACAGAGTGAGGGTCTGCAACTGGAGGGGAGAGATCCATGATGTCCAGTCATATTAATCCCACAGGAGTCACAGAGGATGATGAGCAAATTAACAGGTCTCTCGAGTTCTTTAAGCTCATTTTCTTAAGCATTTCAAAGGACACTGAGACTTTCAAGGCCTGCTCCAAGATCTGGGATGCACCGTGCAGCAGAACCTGTGTGGACTCTGTGAGCACATAGGTGGAGGACTGCCATCCCCACATTGTCTGGGCAGCAGCAGTACGGTTCCTGACATGTGGATTTATCTCAGCAGCATACACCAAGCTCTGGAAACACATAGATGGATTTGGATGGATCCCAGCACAGGGGTTCTGTGTTTACACTTCCCCTGTAAAGCTGGGAGTCCAATCCCTCCCCTTCTCATAATCATGACTCCAACATCTAAAGCCATGAGAACCTAGTGCAACTTGCAATAAAATACCCAGAGATGACCCAGGGCAGAGGCAGCAGCAGGGGGTGCCCGTCCCCATGGGACACTGGAAAGATAGAGGTTGTTGCTGGCTCCCAAGCAGTCTGGAGAGGGTCATGAGTGAATCACTGCAGATCCATGTGGAAGGGTCAGAAAGAGGTGAGCAGGATGAGGACAGCACCAGGGTTGTTCATCTGGGCAGAGCAGGGTCACACCGGCTGGCCAGGATAGCGGAGGTAACATGGAGAGCAAAGCCCTGAGTCCAAGCTGCTGTGCCATAGAGCTGAGCTGAAGGATAGCGAGCCTGTGCTGAGAGGCGCCAGTGCAAACCACAAGAAAGTCAGGCTGGGCATCTTCGTAGCACTCCAAGCTTGACAATTAATGCATGCAAGCCACTGAATTATAGGCTGGAGACACTGGGAGCTCAAATGGCAGCTAACGAGTGCTGTTGATTGGCTTTCCGGAGGCCATGGAGACACAGACACTTATTCTTAGAGACATGGATCCCGGAGGGACCAGGGCGGACACAACAGTCTCTCTCTGCAGCACTGACATCCTCTCTGTCCTGGTGCTGGCAGCGGTCACATTTCCCCTCCGTCGGATGGGGAGAGCAAGGAAGGCTGCAGGGAAAAGGCGGCCATCTGTGCTCACCCCCACCAATTCACTCCAACATCTCAACTAATTTCCTCTCCTCCTTTCATGCCACATACCTCCACTCGAAAAGGCATCACTTACCCCTACAAGGGATGGGGTGTGAGGCTACCAGGTGCCCAAGCAGCTGGGCAAAGATCAGAGGGTGCTCTTGCAGCGGTGGCTCTGGAAGGATAGAGCCTTCCAGGTAAAGAAGGCGAGGTAGGACAGCGAGGTTTCCTTAAAGCAGATTGATGCTGCAGAAAAATCACCACAGCACATCACCACTGCTCTGCGTACGCTCATGCATGTCTCTGCTTCCAGACACAATCCAGCACAGGAATGTTTTTACAGTCAGTGCATGCTTCCCATCACACCACTAATTAATTGCTTGAAGTATTTGAATCCTTTTCTCTCCATCTCACCAAAGCAGAGGCCATGTGCTACCATCCTTCCTCTCATCTCCACGCTGGATTTTTCCTCCGTGATTATCCCTGGGTTTATGCTTTCCAAGCACCAGCCAGGCATGAGCCTGGCACCTCCTGCTGCAAGTCAGCTCCAGCACCGACTGGAGCAGGTGAGGGCAATTAGCTGGAAAAATCACTCCCCAGATTCCTCACTCCTGCTTCAAGGTCAAGGCAGCTCCGTCCAGGTCAGGACTCCAGCTCTGGGGTGACTGCATCAGGTCTGGTGCAGGATCAACCAGTCCAAATGCTGGACCAGAGCAGGCCTCGTCCAGGGCAGGAGAGGACAGCCCAGGGTACTTGTGTGGGCTCCTGCAGAGGCTGAGAGACAGATCTGGAGCTCTCATGGAGGCATCACTAGAGATGAATAAGCCTTTTTGTAGGGAAGGATTTATTTGCCAACACAAAAAGCAAACTTCCAAATCCCACCACTGAGACACATGGCTGGACATCTGAGGACGTCCACAAATTGGAGGCTACATTTCCCAATGCTCATAACACAGCAATATCTGGTTTAGTGCTGAAAAGACTGATTTCTATGGCGGTCATCAGCCTTTTGGGCAAAGAGGGCTTTTGTGCCTTTGGCAGGCTCTCCCGCCAGGAGGTGAATCTGTGAACCCTATGCCCCTCTCCCTTCCTTGTGTCCCTTGTGTCCCTCTCCCCTCTATCCCCCATGCTCCGTCTCCCCTGCTCCGGCGCTGGTGGCCAACATCCCATCTCAGCTGCGCAAGCAGAGAGGACCTTCTCCCGTGGCACTGCCATCCTTGCCAGATCCCTGTTTCCTCCCTGGCTCCCTGGCTCCAGCTTTGCAGTTGCCATTAACCATAAACGATTTGAAACATGAAAGTGCAATGAGGGTTCGGGGGAGTTTTTTGTGTTTTCTTTCCTGATTTCCTGGAAATCCTTATTTCAATTGTGTGCTTACTTTTCCAGGTGCCACAGCAGAAAGCAGAGATATCTCAAGGCTTCTCAGAGCTGAACCCAGCAGGGTGCCAGGGTATGGGCAGGAGGGGGGAAGCTGTGCCCCGCTGCCACCCCTAGCCCTGCCCTGAGCTCAAACCTTGGCCAGGCACGCTCTTTCTGTGGCCCCGGGTGGTGGGATCATACAGGATTCACACAAAGGATGAGGAGCACTAGGCTTGACCTAACCAGGACAATCAGTCCCTGGTACTCTTGGTGGTGACAAGGCCATGGTGTGCTCTTCACAGCCCTGCCTTCCCAGCTCCAGTCTGGGCAGATCAAAGGCTAGTGGCTGCTGTAATGGAAATCTGCTTGTGGACCTCAAGAGACATATTTGCAGCATACGAGCATGCACACATCTCTGTTGCGTGCTCACATCAACCGAGGTTCAAGAGACCGGCATCTTGCAAGGCAAGAAGGCTCTTCACTATCAGATGATGAGCTGGTTGGATAATGAATGATGGCCGTGTTGCCTGTTGGCTCTCTGTGACGTTGCCTCCCCTTTTTTTCGTTGCCAATCTTGTGTTGTGCCATCACTACACATCACCAGTAAATTGCACGACAAAGACGGGGGGGATGGACCCCACTGACCAGCAGGTAAAAGTTTCCCAAAAAGGCTTCACTGCCTTCCCAGCACAGTCGAGCTAGGAGACCCTGGTTGTTTTCTCTGTGTGCCTCTGAGAACAACACCTTTGTCCCAAGAAATTTACAACAATTACCTCTTCTCAAAAATCTATTATTTCACCAAAAATCCCATGGATGTGATTTTCTTCAATTTTCCATGTGTTGTGGTTGAAATGATAATTTGCTCCCCCCCCCCCTTTTTTTTTTTTTTCATTTTCAGGGGGTTTTAGCAGGTAGCTATTTTCACATCCTTTCTTCATACCCTGGTTACCACAGGATGAAGGTCATCAGCCTTGTTCCTTGGGGTTTTTTTTTGTAATTTCCCCCATACTGTTGCCTAATTTTTCAAATTTTTTTACATTAGAAAAGTGGCAAAAAGGGCTGCAGGTAAAGAAAGAAGGTGAAAAACTAAAACAAATCCAGTCTTTAATAATTCTGAGTATCATTTTTTGAGATTAGTAGAGGCAAAATGAAAGAAATGGAGAAGGTGGAAAGGGGGATAAACAGCCTAAATCTCTTCCAGGTCGTGGCTGTTTTAACTAAAGAATTAAAAGATTATCTTCCTGCTGGGGAAAGAACACAAAACACAGACGCTGGGGGCTTTTTTCTTTCCCCAACACTGTTGCTTTCCCCTCAAGATATTTCAGCCCTGGGTGAGTTTGGCACTGCCAGGTTCTGGCAGACATCTCTGAATGTCCCAGGGGCTGTAGGATGGTGATTATAGGAGGAATACTGCAAGTGATGGAGAAGACACGGCGGAATAAGGAGGACCTGAGCCCGTCACACACCTTGTCTGGTTGGGCAGCCCACAAAGGTTCAAAGGTTCTGCTTCAGCAGCATGGGGGGTGTTCGTAGACCAAAGCCATGACCTCCAACCATCAGCCAAGCAGCACCAGTTAAAAACAGTCCCAGCGATGGGTTAACACCATGAAGATTGTGGCTGGCATGAGCCCAGGCCCCTCAGCAAAGTCAGATCCTTGCAGAAGTGAAGAACAGCCATGGATACAGTCAATGTGAAGGGCCAGGCAGGGTGTCCCCTTTCTTCTACAGATGGATGTCACGGGGTGACCCTCGTCTATAGGGCAGGTGCTCCTGCGAGCAGGATCCCTTATTATACGTGTGATTGGACCTATCTATTAAAAATATTTTTCTTTCCTTTTCACAGCAAGACAAAGAGAGGATGTCTCCCACCTTCTCCTGGGAAACCTCCCTCAACAAACAAAATCTCATGTAATACCTACAAACTTGTTACTTCTTCATATCAGAAGCAATCACCACAAAAGCAGAGTTTCCAAACTACTTTCAGGTAATGATTAGGTTATTTTTGGATGCCAAAACTCCCTGGAAAAGTTACAGGGACAGTTCATTGGCATTTGATCAGAAATCAAAAGCATTGAATTCAGCAACGTGGACAAAGGAGAAAGAGCCCAGATAGCATGTATTAAATAGACCCGACGGTTATTTCTAAGAAGATGTAATTCGGACAGCCTGACATTACCACATTTCTTGGGCTAGGCTGACTGAAAGGAGTTCTGGAGCCTGAAGTATGGGTGATGAGAAATTATCGTGGAAGCAGCATATTCACTTTATTGAGAATAGTGGAAAGATGCTCGTAAATCTTTCTAAGAGCATTTCAGGTACTTTTATGACTCTTACATGGGATTTATTGCATATTTTCAGAAAAAAAAAATGTAATTTAAAAGGACATTTTCAAGCACTTTTTATAGCTTTTATTTATTTTTTAATCTCCATTGTTTGCAAAGCCCTCCTTAGAGCTGGAAAATGCAATCCTGCCCTGTTACATCTTGAAGACGATGAATTTTTCTTTCTCTCTGGAACGCTGAGCAGAGGCAGAGGTGGTGTGTCCAGACTCCGGCTAGACCTGGGAGGCAGGTTAAGTGGCCCTCCTGCAGGGCTGGAGCAGCAACTGGGGAGGCAAAACGGCCCCCCACAGCCGGGCAGGTGGGGTTTAGCACAGGCAGTCAGTTTGTTGGATTTCTCTGCAGGAGGGTGGCAGATAGCTCTCTAGATCAATTTAAAAGCTCATTTTTTTCAGTGGTGTTGAAAGACCCCATATCCCAAGGGCCTCCTTGGAAAATCCAGCAGAAAAGGACTGCAAGCAAGCAGTGTCCTGCTGGATGGGGAGTCCTCAGCTTTGGGCACAGCACTTTGGAAGAAAAGCGTCTGATTTTAACTGATTCCACCAGGAATCACCTCTTTCCAACGCTGAAACCAGTCCCAAATCATACCCGGGCTGGATGTTCCCCAATTCTGGTGGAGATATTTTCCAAACCTGCAGCACTTCTGGCCAGAAATACAACCCTGGAGCTTTGGCTCTTGCAGCCGCCTTTGGAAAGCCTGGGTTTACTTAGCCTTCCCTGGCCTTCCTGTTGTTAGTTGAAACGTTACTCCTGAGGCCAGTCACGTTGTGCCGGTGTCTCCTCTGCCTGCTACCACCTGACAGCAATCCAGGGCAAACCTGGACCTGATAGTTCCCAATGCCACACGCTGAGGGCCACCAGCACCTGACAGGGAAGAGGTGGGCAGCATGAGTGGCTCTGCTCTGCTCTGTGGTGGGGAAGAATCTGCCTGCAAGGGCTTCATCCTCCTGGCAGGGAGGAGAGATGCTGGAGCCAGAGGATGGAGTGGGAGGACAGACCAGAAAGCATCACTTCCAGCCTGACTCCTTCATGGACCCAGCCAGCCCCTTCCGGCAACTCCTTCCTAGGAACACTCCCTGGAGTCCTGTGAAGAGGAAAAAGTTAAACACATTAATCAGGCAAGTCTGGCTCTTTTCCCCTTTCTTTGTCATCATCACTGACCCCTCCAGCTTTGTGGGATTTTTCCCTCCTCCTCTCTCCCAATAAAATGCTTTTCATTCAGTGGCTGTTTTTCCTTTAAATACTTCATGAAAACTCATAAAACAATGTAGGAAACTAGCAGGTTTTCTTGTTAGAAGGAAGCTTGTGCCAGCAAGCCAGAAAAAAATCTTACTTGAGTGATGCAGAGAAAAGGAGGGAATAAAGGAAGTGAGTGAGTGAGTGGGGAAGCAAGCAAGGGAGGCTGATTGTCATGTGCCCAGAACATTTTACTTTTCCAGAGACAGTGTGACCATGAACATCGGGATAGGCAAGGCTTGTTCCAGAGAGCCCAGGAAATCTGAATGACAAAAATGGGCTCTTTCATCTCCAGTCGTCAATGACTAAGAACGTGGAGTGCTCCAAGCAGGAGAAAGTAATGTGGAAACCCCTCCTACGGCCAGTACTCGTTTCCTACAAAGCGCTTTAGGACAGCGGGGTCAGGACAGAGGAGGAGATGCCTGTACGTGCAGCCCTGGAGGAGCCACTCTCCTCCTTCGATGCTTTTTCTGGTAGTCAGGCTGCGGGGAGGAGTTGAGCTATGGGGAGGCTGAAGCTGCTCCAGCTTTGCCTGCAGCCAAGCTGGAGAGGATGCTTTGCCCAGGTTAGGTTGTTGTCAGAAGTCGTCCTTGATAAACATTTCTTGGCCCACTCTCTTCTTGCTAAAGGGAGGGTAGTACTTCGTTTGACCACCTCTGTCCCAGTCCACCTCTGTCCTTTGGCCACCTCAGCCATTGGGGACTGTGTGTCACAGAAATAAGTTGCCCTAAGACAGTGTCCATACCCCAGCCCGTGGATTTCTCCTTTTGCAGGAGACCAAGACACTGAGCCCCACCAGCCCCTCAGGGAGGGAAGGCTGATGGGTCTTGAGCTGCAGGTGTTCAGCCCACTTGTGCTGGCATGAAAAAGTGGCCTTGATGTATGTTCTTTACATGAGGTTTTCGTTAGCTTGGTCTTGCTCAAAATCCCCCTGACAGAAGAGCCCAGGAGCTGGTGTTACCAATTCCCCAAGAAAGGGAAGTCTCTCCTTGGAGTAAAATCGTATCAGCTAAGAAGCTTCCTCTGCAGGTTCATGAGTTTATTTATTTCTGTTGCCTTTTATCTAGTAACTGATCTATTTTCTTGCATTTTCCACAGTGTCATTGGAAACTGAAGCTCACAGTGGGCTCAGCAATTAGTGGTAGCATAGAAATATAAGGCAAAAACAAGTATTGCTAATGAGCTGACACATTAAACAATGAGTCACGCTTCCATAAGGAGCCCAAATCGAGTTATAACCCTAAATAAACAAGCTGTGAGAAACAGTTTACAAAATATGAATGTGTTACTTATTTAACTGCTGTTGAGAAGCTGTGATCTGAACCCTGAGATGTATTTAAATATCTGAAACAAATATTCCATGTGTCGTTTATCAGATGGAGGCAGTGAAGGCTCAGCAAGGCTGGAGGGACCCTGCAGCCGGATGTGGGTATGGGCAACAGCAGAGGCTTTGGGGTTGTGTCCTCCACCCCATGTCCTTCTCTGACTCATGGGGGCCAGTCCAGGGATGTCCTGTACTGATGAACAAGGTGGCAAAAGTTGAGAGCCAGGAGATGCTGTAGGTGGGAATTTCCCTCCCCAAAGAGGTTAACGCCAGCAATTTGGGATATCCCAGGCTCCTGCAGAAAGTCGTCATAGGGAAAGGCAGAGCCCCAGGATGGTCCATTTGGGGACCAAAAGGAAAAATGAAAAATCAACGGTTAGTCCTAAATCAAATAGGAAATGTCCTGGCTTATTCCATGGCGATGACACAACGAAAAATGTGAGCTCACCTGAAATAACTTATTCGGCTCCGCATAAAGTGAGGTTTGGTTTTGTATCTTTTCTCCTCTCGGATTTCTTTTCATGCCCTCATCATGGTCAGTTCTAAAAGGAAAAGTCTTTTGTAGGTGGAAAACAGAAATCTTACATTTTCCTCCTCGTGCCCCATTTTTCTTTCAGCCAGAACGATTTGTTGAAGTGCAGTCAAATTCTGGATCTTCGCTCCAGAATGACACTGCGAATTTATTATCCATGGAAACAGTCCCTGCAGCTTTTGCACTAGGGGACCACAGGCTTTTGGCAGAGGTCTCACTGCTCAGCCATTAAACTTTGGCACTGCCTGGACACTGTCCCACCTCAGGGGCAAATCGCTGTTCTGCTGAATCGCCACATACTGACGCTCCCAAAATGTGAGCTGTATCAGCAAGCTCAGAGAATTTCAAACACAAGTGCCCATCTGCGACTTCTCCAACTCCCTGGAGATCCTGACAGTGCAAGAAAGGAGCAGGGACACTCATCTCAAAGTCAGCTGTGGGGCACGAGTGTGTGAACAGCCTGCCCTGAGCTCAGCTCTGCTGGGAACAACACGGTTCTCATGTGGTGGTACTATATCCATTGTAGGTTTGACAATTCATCTTCAACCCCTTTATCTGCAAATCTCTCTCCACCTTTGCAATACAGCCGGGCCACCACAAGCAGAGGACCAGCAGTCTGCAGATTTCTTGGTGCAGGAAGCCTGATGGTCCCCGCTCCTGGCCACCTACCCAGAGCCTCACAAATGGGATTCAGAGGGAACCCTGGTACTGGGACAGTATGATCCCCCATTCACATGTGAGGAGCATGGAAGTGGCTGACAGACCTGGTCTGGTGTTCCTTCCCCTGCTCCACAGCACCACAAAGGGCTGTGATGCTTTAGATAAGCAGGACATGACTGGGACACTGTTTCCACCATGGCTCAGCTAGAAATTGAAGACAGATGTGTCTCCCTCCCTCCATCTCTCCTGTTTAAAGTCCCAAGAGGAGAATGGGGAGAGAACAGTCTGAGATGAGGTGGTAAACCCCAAAGTGGAGACAGTTTGTAGAGAGGAGATGACATTTATCCCAAACAGGAGACAGGGTGTACGCTGGAGACAGATGGTATTTCCCTGCCCTCCAACCTGGCAACCAAAACTCCCCTGTGGACAGCAGATGGGAACTCTAAGCCTGTGGGGGCCACCAAGGGATAAGTAGAAGTGTGACAGGGGCTGTGACCCTGAACAGTAGTGGTGACATCCTGCCCTGTAGCACCCTGCTGCTCTGAGACATCTTCAGCATAAACTGGGTGGACAACCACACCAGCAGAGCCCCAGGTCCCCACAACTTGCCGGTCACCAGGATCACCCTCTTTTTGGTCTGCTAATGCCACCAAAGTGAGCACACACACCACAGATGGATCCGCTGTGTCCTCCAGGAGGAGCTCAGAAGCGTGGTCAGAGCTCTGATCTTTCCCAGACCCTTCTGGCACTCATCCCATCCTCCCATCTCTCTCCCCATCCCTCCAGCCACTCACACCTCCCCGCGCCTGCTCCCCTGGCCAGAGAGTGACAGTCCTCAAGTCACAAGTGACAAAAGCATTGGGACAAGCTCCTAGGCTGGCAAGGTGAAGAGGTTTTAGAAGTTCATCAGGAATACAATAAATACTAGTAATGGCAAAAGGGTGGTACTGTGTAGAGATGGTGAAATGTTCATAACAAGGGAGGAAAGGCAGACATGATCAATGAGCATTTCTATATTTGGAAGGAAGCACTTGCAACGCATAAGGACAATGAAGTGATCTTCAGCCTCTTTGTGCCTAAGGGAAATGTCAAACAACATCTACACGGGACAAACATTTTCAAATCGCCCTAAAAATAATAATATTCTCAATAATCAGTCTAATTTGACATATCAAGAGTCTGAAAGGAGCCAGTTGAGGGTGTCTGCAGCCCTCCAGTGTTGATGCTAAATGATTTTGTGACCAGAGAAATGAGGTACACTGTACTGGGCAGATCCAGAGCTCAGATTCTTCTTTGCTACCATATGCATCACAGAAGCGTAGACAAGGTTCAGTAGTTGCTGAAGACGCAGCTGTTGTGAGTTACTCACTGAAACCGAAGTCTGAGAGGTGGAACTGCCTTTGTGGACCTTTCACTAGTGACCCATCATTCTTCCGGTAAATATCTTCAAACAGGTGCTTGATACCGGATTTTGTGGCTCCAGATTCTAGAGGCAACTGGGAAGGCTCTCTGGAGAACACCCACACCATGGGGGTCCAGAGGACGTCTCTATACAAGGTACCTGCTTGGCTTCTGACTGGTTTTCGCAACCATCTGGAGGCAGCTTGGGTCCATCCCATGTATGAACATGGTATTGAGGAATCAGGAGGGGAGGATGTGATGGGGACCTCTGCCTCCTTCAGTGCTTTCCGTCTGCAATGGGCTGACCATGGCCGCTGCAGAAGTGGTGTAGCCAAGGTTACCATCCTCCTTTCTGGGAGGCAGTGGGGTGCCAAGGTGGTTCAGGATAGTGTTTCCTAGGGATCCATGTCTACCACACGTGCAAGTCAGCTGCAAGGAGGTGAGCTGTCTGCCCTGTTGCACGAGTAGCTCAGGACAAGCTAATTTACATCTTGGAATTAGCTCTTTTGTCTCCAACATCTGCAGAGGAGCCTGGGGTGAGCACCCTGAGAGACCCATCTGCTTGGGACAAGATGGTGTTTGACCATTCGAAGTCTCTGAGCCATGTCCAGCCAGGAGATTTAATTCTCCACTGAACCCCTGGGCCATCTCCAATTAGGCCAGCAGAAGATGCTCAGAGATGCATGATCAGCACTGACTATCCTTTCCCAAGGTATTTTTCCTGGCTTCTGAGAGTCAATGATTCAGGGACTGACAATGATTCAGAGCCGCTCGTAGCACTTGAGTCAGTCTAGCAGGTCCTGTGGCAGTCATCAGTGGTTCTATCGTCCAGGAATTTGTCTAACCTGACTTTCCAGACACATTTTTTTGGTCTTCATGACGTAGTGCGGCAATGAGTTTGCTAATCTAATTATACACCACACAAGTGTTGCTGAGGCACGTATTGAAATGCTGGATGTGGTTTTGGTGTCTGGATCTTCTAGAGGTTGTGGAAAACTCTCCAATGCTGAGGAAAGAGCCACAGAAATGATACAAGGGCTGGAAAATACACCTTGCAGGGGGAAACTTGGGAAGCACAACTCAACAGGAACGACAAACACACTGTAAGTCGGAAGGGGACTAAATCCTAGGTCTGGCAGAGCTCTTCAGTCAGTCATATGAGATTAGGTATTCAGAGAGAACCATATTTGTTGGAAACAAAGCATGTCTTTTGGTATGAGGGAGTTGAAGGTTAAGGCTCCATCCCTTGATGCATCTGCAAAGATGTTTCAGCTACAAGCTTTGGTATCAAACTGCATATCACTGTAGGAAACTCTCTCATCTGAGAGGTGTTGGAGACCACATCTTGCTGTTTCCAGCTTATGGTAGTAAATGCCACAGGAGCAACCAGAAAGGTCCTCAAAGGCAATGCTAGAGAGCCTCAACCTGCCAACAGGGCTTAAATTACCTGGACAGAACCTGTTCAGTGGCAGCTTACACCAGAAAAATCTGAAATCGTGTGATCTAGATGGCCCAATGGTTTCTTTTGTCTTTAAACTCAGTGAATCACAGTCTCTTCCCCATGGCCAGCAGCACTTTCCTCCTCTCTCAGGGCTGGTCCATTAAGTACAACTTGCCAAAAGCCTGTACCACAAGTTGTCATTGTCCCCAAGTTGTCATTGTCTCCATTAATTAAGGCCATTATTGTGCACACGGTGGCCAAGATCCATGCTCGTATAACCAGGATGAGCCCAAATCTCTGCTCCAGTGGAAGCTGGAATATTCATGCAACCTAATGGTGGGCATCCAATCCACAGGTTGGACTTGAATGAGAATGTCACATACCAGAGATGAGCAGAGACCACCCAAGAGGGAAGTCTGTCTCCACGGTACAGAAGAAAAGACCCTTCTCTGTCCCTCCAGCATGTCAACCCATTTCCACACCATCTATGCAAGGTCATGGGGAAGGACAAGGGGATGTTGCAGGGGCCGATGGGCAGGAAACCACCACATCCTCATACTGTGCACCTCTCATACCTACACGAGGGCTGGAACTACTGCCAGAAATGTCTTGGAGCAAAGCAAACCTTGGAGTACATCCAGACCCTGTGAGGCTGCTGGTGTGCAGACACCATCACCGCATGCAGATGCCTTGCACATGCCCATCTCCAATCTCTCCCATTATCTCCCATTTAAAGCCACTCAGGGCATGTCTTTCTGGTCAGTGTTTGCCCAACACAGGACACAGTGGGGATTTTTGTCTCCCCTCCTCCCGGAGCATCCAGCAGAGTACTGGGGTGGCTGTGCTCTGGTGTGTCTTTGCCCTGTGCTGGACACACAGCCACATTTTTGCCCCTTGGTCAATCACTGTGAATGACAACTGGAAGTGTTCAAGGCCAGATGGGGCTTGGAGCAACCTGGTGTGGTGGGAGGTGTCCCTGCCCAGGGCAGGGGGGTTGGAACTGGATTATCTGCAAGGTCCCTTCCAATCTAACTTCCAACTCTGTTTTGTGATTCTATGATTCTTTGTCAGATGCACTAGAGAAATCCCAGACAGCCTGTGGGAAGCAGACAAATTGTTGGGACTCCTCAGGGAATGATCAGCTGACAGTCCTGATCCTTAGCAATGATGAAGAAGATGAGGATGCTGTGAAAGAAAGGAAGCTCAAACTGAGAGGAGGAAGAGGGTGAGTCCAGCCCATGGGGCAGGTTGTAGAGTTGCACACCCCCAGCTCATGGCACACAAACCACATCTTAGGACAATGCCAGGGTCATGGCAGACTTGGCTACCAGAGAAGCATCTCAGGCACCTCTGGAGGCTTCCACCCTGAATGACACGTTTGCCCGTCCTGTTTGGGATGCAGTATGGATGTGTAATACAGGCACAAAATCCCTCTGCAGCTGGGAAGCAGGCAGAGGACACACCCCCTCCTTCCCACCAGAGAAGCCCCTGGAGCTACAAGGAGAGGGGCTCAGAGCCCCAGGGAGGGTGCTGGGTCCCCTTCCCCACCCCGGACACAGCAGATGCCCTCAGTGGTGCCTAAGAAGGAATGGAGATGTAGCTGGGCCTGGAGCTGGACCATTGGCTTCCCTCTCCTCCAAGCTGCCAATGGGATCCCAAGACTGGAGAGGATGGGCTGTCCATAGCTCCCAGGCAGGCAGAAGCAGGCAGGCACTGGCATCATGGGGGAAGCCAGCTCCCAAACCCCAGCTGATGGGTATTTTTATCTCCCTTCCTTGGTCTCAAACCTGCCCATTTCCAAGCTCTCTTTTCCCCTTAGGGCAGTTTTCTCTCCTTGCAGAGATGCTTGTGGGACAGCCAGTTCCCAGGCTGCCCTGGACACCTTGGTCCCACAGGGTAAACCATTCTCCATCCCTAAGCAAACAGCACGAGGCTCTCACCACGGGCAGCCTACCTCTGATAATTACTTCAGCATACACCTTGGGTCTTAAGTACATGGTTAGAAACAGATCAGTGTGAGACATCTCCTTAAGTCTCATCTGGGAATCGCTGCTATCAACGAACCCTGTTTTCCCAGTCAAAGATGATTTACTCTGATCTGCACTATTGATTTTATTGTGGGAAATGTGGTGATACCTAGAGAGAGAGAGAGAAAGAGAGACAGAGATTTGACTTATGGGAGCATGTGGGGAAGACTCCAGTCCCCACCATAGAGCCTGCATTTTCTGCATCTGCACCAGAATTATTTGTAGTGTTTTATGCACCCATCTGCTCCCTGCGTGCTCTCTATAAATCTCACTGGCTCTCTCACACACACACATGTTTGCTTTCCATGTAGATTACTTATGATGAGAGTCTAATTAGACCCGGGGAAGCCTGCCTACAGAGCGAGCCTGGGGAGAGCTTAATTAAAGTCAATGGAGAANCAGCAAGGAAAAAAATATCGAAAGAAACCAAGGGGAGAAAAAGAAGCAGGGAAGCAGCAGCACCAGTGAGGGAGCATGTGTGGCTGCCAGGTTCCTGGGAGCAGCTGCCCCTTGCACCAGACCCACAGTGCCCATGGAGAACCTATGGGAAGCCCATGGGGTGTCTGTGGGCTGCCTGTGGATATAGGCTGAGCAGGAACACTGTCCTCTGTGCCCCCTCTCTGGCACGTCCAGAGCAGAGGGTGGATGAAAAGGCCTGGGAGAGCCACCGCCTCTGGATCTCTCTGTGTGTCTTGGGTCTTCCTGGTCTCATCCACATCACACATCCATGAGTCCCATGGTGGAGGTCCCAGCTCCATCTGTCCCTCAGTTCAGGCTGGGAAGAAGGGACACCTTCTCACTCTTATTCATCAGCTTGTTGCCCTCGTGCAAATTCGTACATGGCTGCAAGGTGATGGAGAATCCAGCCTAACAGGGCAGCGGGGTTTTTGATGGTCCCCACAGTGCACTAATGGCACTCCCTGAAACCCCTGCAGCACACGGCACTGTGCTTCTCTCCCAGCAACGTTGCCCTTGAACTCTGTGACTTCTGGCTGGGGGAAAGCATCTCTTTTAGAAAGTCTTGATTTAAAGACCACAAATGATGGAGAATCCGCCACATCTCTTGGCAAATTGCTCCAATGGTTAATTATACTCCCTGTTTAAAAGATGCATCTTATTTCCAATTTAGGTTTTTCTAGCTTCAGCTTCCAGCCATTGAATCTCATTACATTTTTTTATCTCCTAGATTAAAAAATCCTCCATTATCAGAAATCTCCTCCCTCCGTAAGTATTTATAGACTATGATCAAGTTGCCTCTTAACGTTCTCTTGATAAACTAAACAAGCTGAGCCACTCTGTCTTGCCCAGCCAGCCAGACCTTGCACACCTCCACTCCTTCCTGGTCCTCACCATCCTGGACCAAGTCCCTGGAGCAGGAGGGATAAGAAGGCAGCCTTCTGTGTGATGCCAGGTGGAGCACTGGTTCATCAGGTTGTGCCACCTTCTGCAAGAGATATGAGTTGGGGGACGGTGCACTCTGTGTACCTTCATGCTGTACAAGCACAGAGAAGAGCTTCTGGTGAAATACGGAGAGGGACAGAACAGGTTGGTTTTGGGAATGGACATCAGTAGTTAGGGTTGATGTGCTAGTGAAAGGGAAGCTAGGAGAAAAGAGGCATGACGCAGGGGGAGCACCAGCCGGGCACAGAACAGTGTTTTTGGGTGGTGGGGGATGCAAGATCACATATCCTAGTCAGCCAGGGTTGACGCTGTAGCTACACTGCTGGGAAAACGGGGTCTGTGCAGCCAGCAGGGAAGGGATTCTGAACACCTCACACGGGCAGGTCCAGGACTCTACCAGCTCTTGGAGACGGCTCCAGCTCAGGGTCATCAATGTTCCTTTAGGAAGGTACAGCCTGGGAAAGGTGAAAATTTTACCCGAGTGAGGGTGGGAACACCTGGAGAATCTGATCAAGGAAATCTTATGTTACAAGTCTGTGCTTCTGCCAGAGGTGTGATGAGCTGCCCCAGGCCTGTTCTGTCAGGATGGCTTGACACCAGGGATGCAGACATCTGCCTTCATCCAGCTGGTCATCCTGCAGGGTCAGAATGAGAAAGTACAGAATGAGCCTCCTGCTGCTTGCTGCTCCCAACCAAGGCAAGGAGAGACCCGTGGGTTTCCTACACAGTGTCTGCTTAACCCCTGGCTACAGCATGATCAGAGGTGGCTAGTAGTAGGGCAGGATGGGCTGAGGGACAGCTTCTGGCATCATTCTATGGAGCCCTAAGTGGACACGTGCCCTCTACAGCATCATTTTGACAGCATTATCACTTTTCCCACCTTGTTGGGCACCTTCTGGATCAGCTCTGTGTCCCTGGGATGACTTGCCTTGGCAGGAGCTGTACCTGCAATGCTGGTGTCTGGTGGGAACATCACAACGTCAGTGCAACATCAGCTAAAGTCTGAGGATCGTCTGCCTCCCATGACCTGGCATCCTTCCTCTGGAGCCCACTGCCTCATATCTCATTACGTCCCCCATGTGTCAATGTATGACAAATCCCCTGACTAAGGAGTGTGCTACAGGAACAGAAGGTCCCAGCAGATCCGCTCCTTCTCCTTTTCTGCGTCACAGAATGCTAAATCCTTTTGAATTTGGACTGAAAAGGGGTTCTCCTGGAAAGCAGAGATGCAGATGTGCTTCTGCTTACAACACTCAGCTGTGGATTTGTGTGCCAACTTAACCTCATCCTCCCCAAATTGCATCTGGACTGTCTTGTCCAAAACCACCTGCTCTGGCATGATGGAGACCCAGGGGCTTGTAGTCAGGGGCAGCGCAGAGGGAGTTCTGGGGAGTTGCACCTGCAGGTGGGTGGAATGAGGATCCTGATGACTGTGTGTGGTGGGGGGAGGCTGCCTCTGTCCCTGGAAAGTCACTTCACACCCACAGCCGCAGTCCCTGACTCCTCCTGCCTGGTGTCAGATGCAATAAGGGAAACGAGATCCGCCAGCACGGCCAGCACACACTGTGTGGTCTCCCTCCGGCTTCAGGCTCCCAGAATTTCTCCTCTCTGAGCGATGTCAGACTGAATAAAGCTAAATAGATCCTGATGGAGGAAAACTGCAGCTAAGTGAGTTGGCTGACTGCATGCCTTCTTTTTATTTTGCTTTCTGCCTTGTCACAGATAGAAAATCACCAGGGAAATGTACTGGCAGGCCTTCGGTCATGGTCTCTTGCTCTTTAGCTGGTCCCCCCTGAGCCCAGTTAGATCTGCCTCCATGCCAGGAGTGGAGACTGCTCCAGTCCCAGGACAAGGGTCAGCACCTGACAACTATGAAATAAAACCTGTATCACCTTGTGCCTGGAGGATTAGTAAAGGATCACTCATCCTTGGTGGCTCAACCCATGGCCATCCACCTTCTCTAGGCTCCTCCAAGGAGCAGGTGGAAGCTGAAAGCAATGACCTGGCAGGAGGCAGATACCATCCCACGGGGACGCTCTGCTGGTGGTGGAAAGTTGGGGAAGACAATGATAAGCCCTAAATCTTTGCAGAGTGATCAGGTCTCAGGATCTCGGTGTACATCCTGTGATGTTTGATGCACAGCCTCCTCTAGTCCTGGCATCATGTGAGTAAAGAAGTCCTGGCTCCCTTTCATATGCGTAAGTTTCTGAGGCACACGATGGTGGACTCTTCTTGCAACTGGGATGACAAAAAGCGAGCCAAGAAGGCAGGATGTGCTTCAGCAATTGTTTTCAAATCTTCTGATTTTAGAGCTAGTCTTATGTTTCTGAGGGCAGGCTAATTTGTGTTTTTCCTTTTTTGGAAGCCATCATCCAAATCACTGTCCAAAGCACCTGTTAGGCAATACGCAGCAGTCATGGTATTGAGAAAATGCTGCCTGATTGCAAAATAGTGGCTGGTGGAGACCTGCTTGAGCACTGGCCTTTCAAGACTCCCCAGAGAGGGACAAAGTGACAAAGCGGAACAGCAGAGAGAGGTGTCTGGGGTACTTATCATGAGAACATCCTAAAACAGAATCTGATTTTGAAAGAAAATACTCTCTGTGAAATGTCTCCCTAGTTCAGGAAAGACCAAGCACAACAGGCCATGATAAAGCAGTAGATGAAAGAAATGCCAAGATTTTATGTTTCAAAACTTACCTTCTGGCACTGGACTTGTTAAACTTCAGCCACAGATGTGCACTATCTGGGATCAGACAGTCCATGCTGTCCCACATCAGCCGGACAAGATTATTGACAGCAAAGATAACCCCCTCCCCCCTGACATGTGACCTCTGCAGCCGAAGTCAGGAACAGAGCATAGAAACACCAGGGATACCCACAAAGCCTCTGAGTATCTTTGATCCAAGGTTAGCACAGACCTGCTGGATTTAACAGGGAAAATTGCTTCTTGTTAGAGGAACATGAGTTAAATTCCGTGAAATGACCATGATTGGCAACACATCAAGCAGAAACGTAATTCTCTCCCAGAGTTTGCTCGCTATGGATTTCTAGAGGCGCTGAGGACAGCAGGTGAGTATCCATGATTTCAGAGACTTGGCTCAATAATTCCTTCTCGGTGTATCAGCTTGGACCCACACTCAGATGATGAGCATTCAAGAGGACTGGAAGGGAAGTACAAATGGCAGAACCCAATAAAACCCCAACCACTGGCTCTCGTCAGTGGCAGGCGCTGCCCACAAGACCCTCCTGGGGAGTGTTGGCTTGATATCAGGAGGACTAGAAGCAGAAACGTGCCATTTATAGGCTTTTCCCTCCAATAATTTTTCTAGTTTAGTCCAGATGTCCTGATTCTCCTCCCAAAACACAGGAGTGGGGTTTTTCTCTCCCTTTCTTTCTGTTTTCTTGTCTTCTTTCCTTTCTTGTCCCTTTTGCTTTTTTGGTGAAGGAGGAGAAAAAAGCAATGAAAATTTTTAGGTCATTATAACCGAGATCATTCTGAAACACTCAAAAACATTCTGAAACACTCAAAAACATTCAAAAACAGGGATTTAGTATCATTTTTGCTGAACCAATATGTGATTTTTCAGTCATCTCTACTGACAGCAAATTTCAGACTCCCACTGGAGCCACCTTCCCAAATGTTGAAGGTGTCAATCCATATCCCAAACCTGTGAGTTTTTTGGCTTATGCCAACTGATCCAAACTTGTTCCATGAGCATCATGAGTGAGACCAAGAACAAAGATGACAGATGCAGGTGGGCAGCAAGAAGCAGACACAGCCACAGCCCAAGCAGGGAACCATCAGCATCCTGCCAAGGTGGTACCACATCTGATCAGCTATGCCATCTTCACTCAGCCTCAAGCACCCTACCAAGATACGTTTGAAGATTCGTCATTTCCTGGGACCTGTTTTTAGGTGCCCTTCAGTGATGTCCGGCTTGGGGACAGTGCCAGCAAATAAAGGCTGCCTTCTCCCCAGCCCTATCTCTGTGTCAAACCATGAGGCCAGAAATGCATCCAGATAGCAGCTAATTGTCTTTCTTTTCTTTACTACTAAAGGACCACTAGTGTTGTTTAACAAGCTCAGTTTGGTTTCTGCTATTACAGGGACATCAGAAAAGTTTGGACTTGAGGCCAAATTTGCAGCTGAAGTCTCACGTCTCCCAGGGAGAGGCACTCTTGATATTTCTGATGATAGGGGCATCTTTTTAGGAGGGCTCTGCTGCTCTTGTTTGGTCATGGTTTGTGCATGAGAAATAAGCCATGGCATAAGCAGTAGCACGGGCATCTCCAAGCAGATCGAGGGTCAGAGCAAGCACTGGAAATCAAGCCCTCAGCATGTGGGGGCTGCAGACTCTCCCCATTCTGGCAGTGGAGCTAATCAGCACTGATTAGACCAAAGACAGATTTTCCTAAAGAGATCTTAAAAACCTGAATGCCAAGTCACACCCTCCCATACCCCCCATCCTCGGACCATTAGCCTGAACTTCCACAGGCTCATGTCCTTTCAAGGGCTGAGCCCATTATCCCTCCAAGCCGGTGTTTCTGGCAGCTCTCCAGACATCTCTGAATTATTTTGTCCCAGCGACAGGGGTCCAGCCTTGCTGATCCTCACCAGGCTCCTGGGGAAGGAGAGGAGGGCAGGGAAACTCAGCCCTCACACTGCTGAGAGTCTGTCCAGCCCCCTGTAGGTACTGGGTCATTGCTGGACCAGGTGTCCATCGAAGCAATGTGCCGGGGCTTGTCTCTGATCTATCGGAAGGGCCGGTAGGTGTTGCGTTAGGTTAAGTATTAACAGATCTCATGAGCCTCATTAGCTGTCCCCTTTTCACACTCCAGCCAAAGAGTTACTGCTTCGAAATCTATAGCATCTTGGCAGCTGCCTGGCTGATTCCCACCTTAACTCTCTCCGAGCCCGTTCCCTCAGCATGCACACCATAAACCACAGCGAAAACCATCCCAGGCTGGTGCTGTTCTGCTTGCTCAGCAGTGAGGTGTGAGGGCTGGCAGACCATCATGATATGCACATGTCTCTAGACTCCACTGGCTGCAGGATATGTACCCAGGGTGGCCACGTCCCATGGAGGCACCCAAACTGCAGACACACATGCTTGGCCACACAGACCTCAGGACTGGAGCTCTTCTGCAATGAGTATCCTGGAAGGGTCATGCAGACTGCACCAAATTGCTGGATGAGTTACATCTCTACCAGGCACCCGGGGCAGCAATGAGGTTGCAGATCTCCAAAGATCATCGCTCTGGAGATCACCAAACATGGGGCCAGGAGCCAGCACAAGAGCATCTGGTCTGACCAGCACGTACCCAGTGCCAGCTGTGGTCCCCTCTTACAGGCGGCTGCGCTCCCTGGACATCCCTCAGACCAGGACCGGGGTCAGCAGGGACAGGGAACCCAGCACTGCCCGAGCAGCATGTTTGGCTGCTCAGCCCCCACATTGTTTTATATCTGAACTTTATGTCCTGTTGGAGCACATCTGGTTTCAACTTCCTCCAGAAGAGGCTTCAGCCAGTTCCATCTCACTCTATATATATATATATATATATATATATATATGTATTTATATCAATGTCTCCCTGACAGATCAGAGCTGTGTATTCACACCAGATCCCCACAGTCCAGAAGAGGCACAAGCACATTTTGGGGAGACTGGAGTGAATCCTGCTGCCTTGCTGGACTCCAACCCCTCCATCCCAGTGCCCGCAGCCAGGAAGAGCTGGTGGGTGGTGCAGATTGGGAGGTGATATGACCTGACTCTGCTTCTCAAGGATAGCTCTCGCTTCAACAAGCCTTGGACAGTTTTTGCAGCTCCTGGTAAATTCATGCTGAGAAGCAATTCTTTCAGGCCTGTTAATTGTTAAACAACACTAGACTTTAATGACAAAGGAGAGTCAAGCAGCCAAGTGTGTTACAGAGAGAGATGAAGGTTAACAAGCTGAGCAAGGTCGTTATCTGGCCTGCTCCTCCTCCACCCCTCCACTCCTCCGGCAGGACTGGGAAGGGCTGCACAATCCCAGGGCTGGTGCTTTCACATCACTCACTATCCAGCTCTGCATCCTGGAGAGCTGATTGTCCTTGCAGGCAGGCTGCTGCCCCCTCAGGACCCTCCAACCTGTCTCCTGCCCCAGGATACTGCCCTCGGAGACAGGGAACAGGGGCACTGGGAGCTGCTGGGAGGGATGCGTGCCCAATTCCAATGCTGGTTGGAATAATTGTGCTGGAGCATATGATGGCAAAGGCAGTGTCTGGGTGGACATATGTTGTTAGGGTTGCTCTGCAGGTGAGCTGCTCACATAGCCTCCTAAGACCTCTGCAGGACTCTTAGGAAAACTCCATGTGTAGACAGATTGAGATGGGCTGGGGACAGGTGACATCTTGGGTGACGTGTTCAGGGAACTATCTCCCATGACATGGTATAGACATCCAGGCAGTGACTGGGCTGTTACTCACACAGTGGCAACTTGCCCTAGTATCTCTCTGCCCTGCCGTGTGATGCTGCTGGTCCCCATGGCCACCACATTGCCAACCTCACTCTCCCTTTCACAGGAATCTCCTGGTAGCTCCCTTCAGACAGGAGCTGGTCCCTTTCTTCTTCTTAGGAGTGGAAACTTAAGTGTTTAGAGATGGCTGCGTGTAATCTGAGGGAAAAAAAGCTGGGATCTGGCAGCTCGTAAGGTGCCTCTGTGGAGGTATTATTGATTCCTGGTGGGCCTTGCTGCACCCAGGACACACACAGTGCCAGCAGATGAGGACCATGAAAAGCTCTAGTGCTTACTATCCCTAGGGTGGAGCTTTATGTATTTAAATACCTTTGCAGATAAGGAACATCTTGAGGGTCAGTGAGGAAATCGGCACGTCAGCCAGTCCCAGGCTGGACACAGCACCTCAGCGCCAAGGGAGTATCAGCACTTGGCCAGATGCTGTTCACCGTCAGTAACTTGGCAGTAAATACCAAATCTCTCTGGATAAAAAATTTGTTGATGACATAAAGATTGGCAGTGGTGAATAACGAGGCAGTCACATGGTGCTGGATGGCTTCGATCACTGGGCCCATTCCAATGTTTTAATAGCCTCCCATTCGAAGTAGCGCGCCTAGGAGCAGAGCTGGAGGCTGAGCCCAAAGCAGGAGCCAGACTTGGCATCACAGGCTGTGGGAGTGTCTGGAGGCCGTAGAGACACACATTAAGACAAGGAAGAGCAGGGCAACAACCTGGACAGAGAAGCTTTGGGACAGATGGCCATACCAGCCCGAGGTACAGCAAGCCAGGCTTTCAGCCATGGAGCCTGGGGTTATCTGGCTGCATCCAAAGGGAGACTCAGGGGCAGCTCAGGACCGAGGTCACCCACAAGTGGAGAAGGCTAGAGACCCACTCGCATAGGTTGTCTGCAGACCAGAGCCACGTACATCACTGGAAGTGTCCATATGAAGCAGGGAGCCAAAGGAAGGGGTCATGACTTTCCCCAGGGAGCAGCACATATGAGCATCTGCAGTGAGGGGCAGGTATCTCTGCTGTCCTACACTCAGAGCTTCTAGGAAAATGAAAAGAAGGAGGAAGGAAACAGAAGTAATCAGAGAGCAGAAGAATTTCTTTGTGTGCGGACACTGTCCCAGCAAGACTTCAGGTACTGAGGGGTCACCATGGATGAGGGGGATTGACCAAGGGACACTGGCTGGAAGATGGAGCTGGATAGGCTCAAGTGAGAGGTCAGGCTTAGTTTCTGGAGTATGGATGGAAAGCCATTTGCACGTAGGCCCCAGAGAGATGGCATCTCCATGAGTCTCCAGGCCCAGGCACCTTGAGGAGAAACACTCAGGTTGGTGTGAGTCAGATTGGTTGTTGGTGCAATGGGATGCTGTGCCAGGAGAAGAGCTGGTCGAAGCGTCCCCTCCCTCGGACCGAGTCCAAGAGTCATTCTCTAGCCCCCTGACCCTTCCTCCTATAGCCCTTTGGGGTGGGTCAGACCCTCCAGGAGAAGAGCATCTCCAGGGGAAAGCCAGAAGGTCCTCACCAGCCAAAAGCAGGGAGCTGCTAGCAGCTGGTTGGGTAATCACTCATCTGGGAAAGAGCCTTTTGATTTGAAGTATCTCCCAGGTACTGGCTGAGGTTCTTTAAGTGAGCCTCTCAAGCATCAGCGTTAACATTTGGTGAGACAAGGAAAGGGTATTAGTGGGGTTGGCTCACAACCATGCCCTGTGCCCAGGGATAGGGGACATGCGGTTGCTTGGCCCAGTAGGGCAGCACAGCTTATATCCACTTGCCTTCCTGCCAGACAGAGACCCTGTTCCCAGGATCTGCTACTCCCTCGGAGCAAACTCCTTCCCCCAAGCTGTGCCAGCAGGATTTGCAGACTCATTGCCACTGGGTGATGGATGATCACGGTGATGGGTGATGGAGGCAGCACCCAGCTCTGTGCACGGGCATGTTTGCATGTGTGTGGTCACAGGGTGAGTCACATCTATGGGGAAGGCAGCTGGAAACTGGGCTACCAAGACCCACTAACCTGAAACCCAAATCCTTCTCACTTCCTACGCCACAGGGAGGAACGCCCCTTCTCTAAACTACCTGAAGGCCCTTTTGTGAGGTTGGCAATGGGAGCAAAGGTGTTAAACAACCAGACCAAGGTCTCAGGATGGTGGGATGGCACCCAGACCTGAAATATCAAAGGTCCCAGTGTCAAACCCCAATGCTCACACAGTCTTCCCCACTGTGCCCAGCCTCCCTCACGTCCCCCACCTGGGACCAGCCCTGTCAGTTTGCTCAGCATCACCACGTGTGTGCACATAAAGAGCAAAGGAAGTGTGAGATTGCTTTTAGAAAAGAAACCCCAGAACGTGCCCCTGGACCAGGCTGACAGTCCCAGTTCCAGAGAATCCCTCCTTGGACCTGGTAGACCTCCCTTTTATCACCAGCTCCACCCACTGCTCCCAGCAAGTCCTTTTGCTATAGAGCTCAATGCTTGCTGTGTCACAACAGATCTCTAAGATCTTCAGTCATAGAATCCTAGATTTTTGGGAGTTGGAAGGGACTCCTAAAGGTCATCTATCCAACCCCACTGCCATGAGCAGGGTCACCTTCAATTAGAATCATAGAATGGTTAGAGTTGGAAGGGACCTTAGAGATCATCCAGTTCCAACCCCCCTGCCCTGGGCAGGGACACCTCTCCCTAGAGCAGGTTGCTCAAAGCCCCATCCAACCTGGCCTTAAACACTTCCAGGGATGGGGCATCAACAACTTCCCTGGGCAACCTGTTCCAGTGCCTCACCACCCTCACAGTAAAGAACTTCTTCCTAATATCTAATCTAAATCTCCCCTCTTCCAATTTAAAACCATTACCCCTTGTAATCATGTTCCTCAGAGACCCACCCAACCTGAACTGGAATGTTCCAGGGNCCTGAGGACCCTTCCCTGGAGATATTCCAGGTGAGGCTGGATGAGTCCCTGGGCACCCTGGTCTAGTTGGGGATGTCCTTGTGACTGTGGGGAGGTGGGACTGGATGACCTTTGGAGGTCCTTTCTGGCCTGGACAATTCTATGATTCTATAATCTTGGCCCATATCTGCATTCGAGAGGGTTTTAATCATCTGACATCCTGGGGATGTTGGAAACAAACATGGATTTGGGGAGGGGAGCTCTTCAGATTCAGGGAAAGGGGGAACGACACAAAAAGCGAAGGATGAAAAGCTCTGAGGTCCACTGCTCTGCCTGAAATGTGACCACACACAGCAGAGGCCAGCTTTGCCCACGCTCAGGTCCCATGCAGGTGCCACCAGTGCTGTCCCTATTCCCTGTGATGAAAGTCATCCCTGCCTGGTTGCCAGGTCGAGCTGTCCCCAGGTCCCCTGCATGGTCAGTCCAGCAGGACTGGAGCCCTCCTGCTTCCCTGCAGCTTCTGCTCCTTCAGGTGAACCGTTGGAGCAGAGCTGGCAGGGATTTACATACCTCTAAAAATAATTATGGGAAGAAAAGTGTTGGTATTAATGGGAGCCTCCATTTAAAGATTAACCACAACAAATGTGTTGCATGCGGGAAGTTTATTTAACAATGCTCCCATTCTACACCCCAAGCGCATGTTTGTCTTCATTAGTGCAGTAATTCATTATATGGCCTCTCTAAAATTCAAATCAGAAGGAAGAATATTAAAAAAGTAATTATACTTTTCAAAGTAAAGCTTTATGGGTAAATTGTATGCAAATCACTGTCTAAATCAGGGCGGCATATCTTAAGCAGATCTAAAAGTTGCAAAGGCTTCCACCGCATCATTGATATGTAATCAACATAGATGTATGATTCTGCTCCTTACTTAGGCAAATTTGAATGGCAATACTCAAGTAGGTAATTGGTATTTATCACAATGGCTGATGTGGAGAAGCTATAATCTTGTTACGGGTGGGACCAGCCTGTCATAAATCAAGCTGCTTGGAGGTTACTGCAAGACTCTGTCACATTTTGGTTTCCAGATGCTTTTAATCACCTTTTTTAACCTTCACCTCATTTGTAATATGGGCAAATAACCTTCAGGTCTTTGAAGGCCTCTTTTGCAGGTGTCTGTGCGTTCAGGGAAACAGCCGAGTGCCCTCACACCATTTGTCCAGCCAGTGATGACAGCCCCTTTTCTCTAATCAGGATAGTTTAATGAGATATATTTTTTTTCCTTAAATAGCGCTAGGAATAAAACATGAAATTGATCATTTATGTGCACCAGGGAAATCATGTCATTTGGAAAATAATTTAACAGGATTGGATGGTTCAGATTTACTGCCCAAACTGCAATCACCAGCTCTGGGGAGGGGAGAGCAAAGGGCACTCAGGCAGGTGCTGCAGGAGCATGGATGGGTGGGAGACAGTCCCTCACACGTCCCTGGGGAGCAGATGCCCACCACCACCTTCTGTCTCTTGAAAATCCACACTGCTGCCCCAGGCTGGGTGTAGGTGCCCAGGTCCTTCTCACACATCCTGGGGATGCAGGTGGGGCTATGTCCCTGTGCTAGAGATCCATGGGATCTGTCTGAGCCCCGGGATGGGAATGGGTGCGATGTACAGGGTTATGCAGCCCTCTTTCCCCAGATTCACCCTCCTAGGTCTTCACTGTGAGAACAGCATCTGTGCAGCACCCCGCCATGTCTCCACTGTCACCCAACACTGGGGACAGTGGGATCCCACAGCACCTCTGTGGTGTCAGGGCTTCCCAGATGTGCAGCAGGGAAGGGCACCCCCAACACATCCCCACGTAGAGGATTCACAAGCTCACAGGTTTATTGTGAGTTACTCTGAGGATCAGGAGAATCGGTTTCTAGGACAGTGTAGGTTTGGCCATGCTGCTGAGGGCCACCCAGACCCAGACAACCCACCACAGCTTGAGCATGAAAGGGTCCGGGTGTGAGCAGGACAAGGCAGGCACAAGGTGGCCGATTCTGCCCAACCTGAGGAGCACCCAGGCACCAAGCAGCCCATGGGAAACTGCTGCAGGGCTTGAGTCACCAAGAAGGAGCTAAGGGTCCCTCTTTCTCTGCACTGAACCTTTCCTCTGGTGCTTGCACAGCTCCTTGGTGCTGATAGGTACACAGAGCTCCTCCCAGCACAGAATTTGGCATCCCCTGGTGTCTCTCACCCACAGGAGACATCAGCATGTCTACCTTCTGCCAGGGAACAGCATCAGGTCATCCAGCCCTAACACCAAGGGCGTGGGTGAATCTCAGTCAGCTCTGAGCACCCTTTCAGAGACAAGATGCCTGCTCTCTTTACTCATCTGGGTGCTGGGTGGGTTTTCCCCTTCCTTTTGGAACACACAGAAAGATTTGCCTCAGAAGACCATTCCTGGTGGAGCTGCATCTTCCAGGCAAACGCGCAATGTGCCACGGGTCTCTGTAACCACCCAGCAGAGCTCATCTGAGCTCCCGATATTGAGCCATTGGACCAAAGTAGGGAGAAGCAGTTGAAGACCTGGGAATGTTTGAAGAGGCTGATGGGGAATCATGACAGAGAAAAAAAAAAAAACTTTAAAATGTCCAAAGTGACTTGAAGAGGATTCACAGCTGAAAATAAGGGTGAAATGATTTCTGCCAGTTATTAATGCCACATTATTTGTTCCATGTTATTAGCAAGTGATAATGTGCCATGCAGAGGTGAAAAGCAGATACAGAAAAGCACAGTGAAATTCATCTTCTCCAGCACAATGCAATCACAGAATTGAGGCAGGGCACGGCTGATCACCATGAGCCACAAAAGATCTGAGGGTTTTAGGCACTGGAGAAATGAACATTTTTTTTCTTCCCCCTTCCTTTTTTGTGGAAGGGGTTGAGAGAGGTTACATTTTTCTGGGTCAGAAATACACCGTGACATCAGAGAATCCATCAAATGGCACTACGTGTCAGGTCGTGTCACAACATCATTAAAACATTATATCTTGTTGATGAGGCTCTTGCCATCAATTCAGAGAGTGACTGATTCGATCTGCAAAAAGTGGAAGTTTCTCTGCCCTGTTTGCAAGACAGCTGGCAGATCTGTCAGAGGAAGCACTATTTCATATTCTATTTAGGACATTATGCCTTAATCCCATTAGAAGATTCATAGCGTAGCCAGCCCTAGATAGAGAGATACTTTCATAGCTGGATGGATTTTTCCTCCGACACCTGCACCACACGCTACATGAAGCCATTTGGAAAAAGAAAGAAAAAAAAAAAAAAGCCTACTATCTTCCCAGCTCCTCTCTGAGAGCTTATCTCTCCCTCTAATACAGTTTAGTGCCAGGTTTTATAGACTGCTCATGCTGTCGGGAATGTTTGCTGGTATTCTGTTAACTTGATGCTTGGCTGTTCCAACACTATTCATTTAAGGCAAGCATCTGGCATGTAGCAACAAGATGGCTGATAGAATAAAATTAGGCAAGTTTATATGATTAACCATAGCTAGGAGCCAGCATCAGTCCTGGTTTGTAAAAGGTTGTGATATATCCTGTAGGTTATGTATTGGATAGAGCAAAGCTGCATTCACAGGTGGGGAGCACGCAGGGACACACACCTCTGGGTGCTGTGCCGAGTGCTCCCAAGGGGACGTGGCCAGCCCTGAGGCATCGTGTGAGGCTGGAGAAGGGAAAAGTCACAGTGCTTCAGAGCAGGGGTGTTGACGGCACAGGATGTCCCTCTCTAAACCGCTGCCCCATCCAGTGCGGGGGAACAGATGCCTGCTCACCAGAAGTAGGACCTCTGTCAGCTCAGGATGCCCCGGTTCCTTCCCATCTCAAGCCTCAGTGCCAGGATTAACACCGACCACCTCTGCAGCCTACCAACAGGGAGTCCTGTTCAGCAGCAGGCTGAGGTCCCCCTCTTTTTGTCTAGATCAGAGGATGATAAACCTCTTCTGCTTGAAAACTCCCCTCGGTTTGGTGTGGTGGCAGGACACAGCCTGAGTTCTGATGGATTTTCAAAGCACATGCAGTCCTGGTCTGGAGGGACAGTGTAGGATGTCCTCCTGGTATCTCCAAGCAACACCACAGCAGGCTCCTGCTCATCTCCCTGGATCTGTGGGGCCAAAAGAGCCCCAAAGTTGGAGGTCCCTGGGGGTGGGACCTCAAGCAGCTGAGCTTGTGCTTAAACCAGTAGCCCCAATGCTGCTGGAGGAGCCAGCGGGTGCAGGGTAGTCTCCAGTGCTGCTGGGTCCATCTGACGTGAAAACTGTGCCCCACAGTGTCCTGCCCCCAAATCTGCCAACATTGCTGTGCTGGGAGGAATTGCCCTACCTTGAGTGTTGTGACAGGAAGGGTCAATCTGCTCCCAGGTTTTGGGGGAATAGTCTGGAGAATATGGGTTTTGTGCTCTCTGCAGGCTAGAGGGGTCTATAATACAGGCACAAGGCAGGGAAATGGGTTTCCAAAATACTAGAACTTAAGAAAGAAGGGAAATGCATGCTGTCAGTTGAACAGCCAACCTCTGACTCTTTGATTTTGCTTTTGTGCCATTGTATTTCTTACCACAGTTCAACAAAATTTCGAAACAAAGTCCTCCCAAGCTGAGGAAAGAAGCTGTTGTTAAATTATACTTCCAATTTAGTCTTGAAAAAAAAAAAAAAAAAAAAGAAAAGTTTAAGTTTTGAGGCAGAGCCATATTTAAACCTAGAAGATGGAAAAATCCTCCTGACTCATCTCAGCCCGCCGGTCTCTCCTGGTCCTGTCTCAGTGTGGTGCTCATCAGGAAATCCAGCCATCCACACACCGAGCAATGGAGCAGTGATTGACAACTGCATAATAACGCTGAACCAGAAAACCACACCTGCAATCTTCCCCGATGAAGGTTACCTACTTAAGTCGCATTAGAGTCTTTAAGTGCCTCACCAGTCTTTAAAGTAGTTAATTGACCCGGCTGAGATGAAGTGCTGTTCCTGGAGTTGCTGAGGTCTCCTCCAGAGCAGACTGTGGCCGTGGCTCTGGTCCAAGCTGCAGTCAATGGTCACCTGCACATCCAAGGGGTTTTGCTGGGGTGTCCATCCGCAGGGCACGGTTCCACAACACACTGTTACTCATCCCTATCCCCAATCCTTTCCCCATCTCCCCATGATGTCCTGAGTGCAGAGCACCCCTCTTTGTCTCTGACCCACACTGCAGCCCAAAGGTCTGAGGCTAGGAGCTAGGAGCTAAGGATTTTCCAAATGCTGGCCAAGAAATTTTTAATAAACACTGAGAGCAGCTCTTTTTTCATTTATTACAAATGAACTGCGTGCTGAGCTCTGAGCTGGGGTCGGTCTGTCTGTCTGCCTCTCTGTCTCCCACAGCCCTCCAACTAGGTTATCTATTTACCTATCTATTTACATGCATTTCTTTTTCCAGTGAATTATGTCAGGAAGGCAGTAAAGTGTTACGTATTCGCAAGCCCCATAATCTTTAAAAGCACAGTGATGCATGCTCCAGATGAGAAAAGAGCCTCCATCCAGTATGTTAATAGATAGCATTAGGGCAATAATGAAAAGCACTTGAGACAAGTAAAGCCCCTATCAAAAGCTGAGTAATAGAGATGCACAGAATGAATCACAATGCACCTCCTCTGCAAAAGATATTAAGACGTCTGCTTTAGTGCAGGGTCTATTCACTCCAACAGCTGCTTCATTTCTCTGATTAAAACGGGAGTGGGGATAGCTTTTCCAGCCATTTCCCCTTTTATCCAGTAGCTTACACGCATGCAGGCTCCTGCCCACGATACACACAGCAGAGAAAACGCAGCAGAAATGCCCTGGACACGTAGAGGGTAGGACACAGACACACTGCACGCAAGGACACAAGCTCCGTAGGCATGTTTTTACACACACACCCTGCGACACAAGCTTGTGGGAACTGCATCCTCTCATATACATGCAGCTCCCAGACACAAACAGGCACCTTCAGACATTGTGCTGTGCATGGATACAACCCCCACGCCCAAACAGACCATCAATGCATGTCCCACACTGCTGGCACACACAGGCATACTCATGCATCTCCTTCAATGCATGCTCTCATGGGGACCCTCCTGTCCCCACCATGGATCCAGCACTCCTACTCCAGCCCCCCTGGGATTGCATGGAGCATAGGCATCTTCAGCTGCAGAGACCCCCTCCCTCCATCTGGTTAAAGCCACACACTCAAGTCCTGACTTGCAGAGGGCAGGGGAAACCAACCAGGTTGAGACCTGCCAGAGCAAGGGTCAAGCAACCAGGATGCAGGAGAACCTTGCTGTGAGATGACACCAGCCGTGGATGGTGATGTTGGCAGCTGCGGGAAGGAATGAGCTGATGGCTGGGACCATGCAGTAGATATCTGGTACTGAATGCACAGAGGAGGGAAATGCCCTGCTGTGATGTCTGCAAGGACTTTCTGGTGTCCTGGACTGACCCCGTGGCTTTAGGATCCATCAGCAAGTGTTTGATGAAGCTCAAGACACCATCTGGGAGAATCACTCCAAGACAAAGAGCCAAGTGCCAGGCCCTGCTGCAGGATCACCATTGGGAAAGGGACAAACCCATGCCATGGGAATGATGGGACGCTGGTACAGCTTACAGCCACACTGGCAGTGCCAGCCCAACCTTTGCCATGAGTCCCACAGGCAGGACCAGAGGTGTGAGATGCAGGTCTATCTCTTGCTGTTGCCTCCTTGCTACTGCACGACGAGGCTCCAGCGATGCTGCAGGTCTGTGGGCAAGCTCTGTTGTGGGATACTCTACCTCTGCAGCATATAAACTGGGAGCTGGTGATGTTGAGGGTCTTCCGTTGATAACCCACATCCATGAGACCTGCCCTCTTTCTCACTGCTCCCCGAGGGCACAGCACGACACAGATAATATCCTCAGATGTACACTATGCACTACAGCAAACCCCTGGCTTAGACCTTGTGCAAGGCTGTAGCAAGAAGAGGAGATGGAGACAAATAGCAGGAATATGCAGCCTGATAGTAGCTAACAGCCATAAACAGTTGGGAAATTATGCCTGTGATCAGTTTAGGCTCATTTCTGTTTACCAAGGACACGCAGGAGGGTAAATCATTCCCTCGTTCCTCACCCCAGCCCACCATGGGTTTCTTACACCTCCACTAACAGTCTGGAAAGGGTTGTGTGAAGAACCTGTGGATGGAAGCCTGATCCATCCCAGTAATTCCCCAGCCCTCATGTTGGGCCATGCACAGGCATGCATCTCTGGCCTCAGCTCTGCTGGGCCTCTCCTTCCGCCCCTACTCAGGGATGTTTCTTCCTCAGATTTTGGAAGCAGCAGCCAGGAAGAGCATATGGGCACCTGTGGTGATGAAAATGCCCCTGGCTGTGGCAGGGAATAGCCCTGGGGAGGTACAAGCCCCTGACAAAAGGGGTAGGGGAGAACAGGGGATGGTGTGTGGTGTGTGCATGCAGCAAAGGGCTAGCAGAAATGGTCAAGGTGCTCAGGTAGCACAGAAAAGGAGTTTCCCCACTTGTGAATTTTTGCAATGCCCAGGACAAACGTTCACTGCCGTGGCTGGACAAAAGAACACAGAGACCCTCCCTGAGAAGTCACCAGGGAGACGGTGACTGCAAGCCCTGTGCAAAATAGACAACTTCAAACCTTGTCCATCACTAACGCTGATGGCTACAGAAGAGAATCTTTGGGACATCCCTGGGGTCTGTGGCTTAGCGTCGCAGGAAGATGTTCTGGGACCAGTTTTCCCTGCAGAGCTCAGTTTTGGGAATTGGAGCACAATTTTGGGCAAACCTATACCAAAGCTCTTTACTAAGACTTCTTTACTAAGAGTTCAGCTTTAGAGCCAAGAACCTTGCCAAGGAAAGTGCAGTGAGGGACACCAAGGTGATAGGAATGGAGCACGCATCCCCCGCACATGCCATTACCAAGTACTAACCCCTACCCCAAAGCTCAGCAGGCAATGCATCCTCTCACACAGACAGGTTTTGCCCATGGTCCCCCCATGAGGCAAAGTGGCAGGGATGGACCATTTTCTCCAGCGAGCCCTTCTCAGGAGGTCAGCAGAGCCTGGCTTCTTGTCCATTCTCCATCCTCTTCCCCTAGACCTCACTGCAGTAAGACGGCCCTGGTAAATCCCGCACATCAGCCCTGGGAACATCAGATGGGTACACAGATGAAGTCACATCATCCTGGGATAGGCTGCATTAGTGGGAGATGGAGTCTGTAACCACACAGGAGCAGAGGGGACAAAAAGATGGGAGGACCCAGACAGAATGAAGCAGATGACTGAGGAGTACCAGGCAGGGAGAAGCAACCAGTGTGGTGTTCATCCAGCTCCTGAAGATGGTTTGAGTGGAACCACACGTCTGTGGGATCCAGTCATACAAGGTCCTCCTGAGGAGCTGCCCAGCTGCAGTGACAGTACATCTCCTGCCACTTGGTAGCCCAGTGTCTGCAGTCTGGTCCATGACCATCCCAACACCAACCATGGCCAGGGTAGACACAAAGCTGGTAAATCCCGGGGAAATGGGCAAAGATCTGGAAGGTCAGCAAAAGGCTGAAGAGAGAGAGAGCAAATTGTGAGCAGAGTGTTTGACACTGGGTACAGAGCATCAAACCTCCCTGTGCTCCCCTTTCTCATGTGTGCGCTACCAGCAGCCTGCGCTCACCTTGCCGAGCCCTTGGGCAGCCTCAGAGGTCACCACCAGACTTAAAACCCCAGACCAGCAGAGGAAGAGGCCACCACCTCCACTGGCACCTTCGAGCACAGAACCAGATGCCCAGGAAAAGGCAGCGAGGCCTCAGTGGGGAGCTTCAGCTGCTGCTGACTGCCAAAATTAACATCACTGACAAAAGGCATGATCCTGAAATTGCACCACCAAACAGATGGATTGCTGGAATATGGGAGGCCTCGTAATGGAAAAGATGAGTAATTCAAGGAGAGAGCTTAGTGCCAGCGATCCAAGCGTTTGGCTGCTGCAGCAGGCTGGGAACCTGGAGTACTGCCTGTCATGGGGCTGGATTCCTCCAGCTCTCCAGAGAAACCTGCTGATGGTGGCCCCCCGGGCATGGTGGCTGCTGCCTCCACCTTGGGCTGCCCCGAGGAGGGCTGGAGCACTGGTGTGTGCTTGGTGGCATGGAGCTCTTGGAGCTGCCGTGCTGTGAGGAGGCCATGCTTGTGAGCTCTCCTTTACCATTGCCATTCCCCTCTGCAGAAAGCCAGGAGCACCCAGAAAATCCAACCAGATTTTGTTCAGCAAGGGAAAGAGGGCATAGGAGTGCCTTCATGTTACTCTGCTTCAAACATCCCAAAGAAATTCATCCCTAAAACAACTCCCAGCCACCAAATGGCTATTTGAGCACAGTCCTTTGCTATGGAATTATTCACTGGAAAACCAAAGTATGACTTTCTTCTGATGCTGAACAACGAGATGGAGGAAAACAGGGACAGGGACCCTCCTCCAGCGGCTGCTGACCTCTCTTTCAAGGAGCACGGTCCCTGCAGCCTGTGGGGCTCTGCCAGGGTGAGGAGAAGGGATTGGTTTCCATCACCTGGCACACATGTACAGCATGGATCCTGCACCGATTTTACAGCCACAGCAGAGGAAACAGGTACATCCCCCTTAAAATAAGTAGGACCAAATGCCTCACACTACTACAGTGCTCCCTGGCTTATCATCAGGCTGGATGGGACTTGGAGCAACCTGCTGTGGTGAGAGGTGTCCCTGCCCAGGTCAGGGGGGTTGGAACTGGGTGATATTTAAGGTCCCTTCCAACTCTAACCATTCTATGATTCTATGATTAGACTTGGGATAATTTTTTTTTTTCTTTTTTCAGCACAAGTGCCCTGAAATAATCCATTTTCAGCACTATGATTTTTGCTGCGTGAATGTGACACTGATACCCGACACCTGAAATTAAAACTGATGTGAAGAAATGAGTTTGCTGGGTTTTCAGCAGAATGTTTGGGCTGTTCATGTCACCCAGCCTTGGAGGTCCCTGGGGTCAGGGGATCCTCCAGCAGAAACTTCCCGTCTTGCTGTGCCCCAGGACTGCATTGGGTGGCACAGGGACTTCAGGACTGAGGCACGGCTCTGTACATCCTGAGGCCACATCCCTGGGCATGGAGTTATTCCACAGCAAATACTGTTTGCCCTGTTCATGCCCAAGCCGAGGCCCTGCTCAGCTCTCCCTGAAAGTCCCGTCTGATACAGGAGGAGAGTTTAGATGGTTCAAGAGTTAGGCTTTGTTGTTCTATCCTTTCAAAGAGCCTGTGAAAAAAGGCAAGAAAATGAGGGCGGCATAACTCAGTCACCAGTGTAAGGTCCCTTGTCTCAGAACTTCGCCTTGCAGTCTGTAACAGCCAACACATCCACATGCCATCCATCACACGGCAGGAATCACTGCAATTAGCCGTGCGTCGCTGTGTGCTGGCAGCGCTCCTGCTGCTCTCTGCAACCCACAGCTGGGCTGGGGTCACCCCTGGGGCTGGGAGGCTGGACAGGGAGCCCCGGGCTGGATGCCTCAGGGTCACAGAATCCCATACAGGCAGGGGTTGGCAGGGACCTCTGGAGATCACCCAGTCCAACCCCCTGCCACAGCAGGATCACTCAGAGCAGGTCCCACAGGAACATGTCCAGGTGGGTGTGAATGTCTCCAGAAAAGGAGACTCCCCCACCTCTCTGGGCAGCCTCTGCCAGGGCTCTGCCACCTTCACAAGAAAGAAGTTTTTATTCATGATGGAATTTCCAGTGTTCCAGTTTGTGCCCATTGCCCCTTGTCCCCGGGCACCACTGAGAAGAGTCTGGCCCCATCCTCTTGCCCCCTGCCCTTTAGCTCTTTCTCAGCATCAACGAGATCCCCTTTCAGTCTGCTCTTCTCCAGCTGAACAGCCCCAGGTGTCAGCCTTTCCTCAGCAGAGAAATGTTCTAGTTCTCTCATCATCTTTGTAGCCTCTGCTGGACTTTTCCAGTGGTTCCTTGTTATTCTTGAGCTGGAGAGCCCAGAGCACGACGAGCTCCAGACATAGCTGGAGGGGGCATTTGATGCCATTTCATTGGTAGTGCATCATTTCATAGGATTTCTTTACTGTAGTTGGTTTCTTTTGTCCATTAAGGACTGGGACTTTGCAAGGTCTCCCTCCTCCCCAAGCTGTGGGGGTGAACGGCAGCACTACTCGGTCTCCAGCAGATACACCTCTGGCAGACAAGGAGCAGAAGACCCTTGAACTTGAACAGGCCCAGGATGAACACATGAATGAGCTGAGTGTGATCATGTGTGTTCCAAAAGAGGGGAGCACTGGGAGGCACACGGGAAGGATGTGAGGACAACGCTGCCTGTAACCTAGTATGTCACTGCACCCCTGTCCACGGACTGGGAGGGGACAGGGACCAAAGCGCTCCCTGCCATGGAAACGTAAGTGCGTGTGTGCACCAGGGAGCAAAATCAAGACCTGTGTGTTTAAACTGGCAAGTTCTGTGTTTGTCATCGAGCCGTAAAATGATACCCTAACAGATGAGGACAGGAACTTCTTGGAAGGCTTGAAAACAGACAGCAGGAGTGGGGGAATAGCATTTTGCTTTATTTCTTTACATGCAATCCAGGGTTGCTTTCTTTTTTTTTTTTTTTCTTGCAGTGTTATATTTTTCCATCCAAAAATGGTTATAAGCCTGCCAACTCTCAGAGGCAAGAGCTGCCGTTTGCTTCGAGGGCTTGTGCAGCTCCTGGCACAACAGGGTGGGGGTCTCTAGCTGGGATGCAGTCAAATGCACAAATAATAAACACCGGGCTTGAAGGATAATGAAAAAGCAAAACAGTGACTGGGAACAGTGTGAATATGTCCATCGGCATGTGCACAGGCATTATCAAAGAGCTTGCATCCGAAATGAACACTGAGCACCAGCTATTTCCAGCTGACTAGCTCTGTGGAAATGCCGAGGACATTGCAGCCATACAGATGATGCTGAGCAGCAGGCTCTTTCTGCGCAGCGTTTTAGGAGAACATGTGGTTAAACTAGCTGCCGGCTCCTGTTTATCACTAAAATATAGTACCTATTTCAGTGGGTGAATAATTTTAGGTGAATGAGAAAATGCTGCTTTTCTTTGGGTTAATGCCACGTGCTGGTTGAGATTGCGCTTGCAGCAGTAACTTTTATCAGGTGCTGCGTGGTAGGAAGACAGCCGCTTAACTTGGCAAGTTCTCCATGGTTTATTTATCACTCAGAGGTGGTACCTTATTTGGCTGGATATGGATCTTGGGCAAGGTTATGATGTTGGAGGGGGATGCGTATGGCAAAAAAGCAAATGCCGAATTTCTTCCTGCAATGCTGTGGCTGTCAGGAGACGGAGTGCGTGGAGTGACAAGATGCATGTGAGCGACTGCCGATAGTAAGGATGTTCTTTTTTAGCTCAAATTAAGGGAAAATCCTTAACAAAGTCCTTAACGAAACCAAAAAGTTATATTCTCCAGCCCTTCTGTGAGATGCCAGACAGCATTTCAGCTGCATTTCAGCTCTCAGTTTATCTTGAGGCGTTGCAAATATCTGAACCACAGGGGGGGGGGGG
>VXBW01004649.1:65290-87605 GCA_013400375.1 Thinocorus orbignyianus
GGGGGTGTCTCCCAAATGGAGACAGACTTGGGCTTTGGAGACCAGCCCAACATGGTCCCTGCCCACCTTGCAGGCTGTCCTCCATCCCTCAGCCTCACCAGGCGGGCAACCCTGAGAAGAGGGGCAGTGGGCTGGGGAGAAAGATGCGACAGGACCACAGTTATTGCTCAGGGCACCATCAGGGAGCTGTCCTGATGTGGGGAGTCCTTCACCCAGCACTGGCCTGGGACATGTCAGCCAGCACCCCTTTTTCTGTGTGGGCTGGCGGTATCTGGTGGGGATTTTGCAGAGCAGTGTGGCCAGATGAGAACTTCCACGCCACAATACTCTGTCCTTATAGTGCTTTATGGGCAATGCCATGTCCTGGCATGTGTTGTCTCAGAGCAGCCACGGCATACCCAACAGGGTGGTAGAAGACCATCAGTTGAGGGACCATCAGTTGAGGGACCATCAGTGGAGGGAGACACTAGCTTCCCACCCCTGTGTGAGACTGTGGGGCAAAGCTCAGTGCATGAACGGCTCCCACCAGTGATGCAGGGGAGTGCTGAGAGGTCATGGGGATCATGATCTGACAGGCCAAGGTCAGTTGGTATGTTGCAAATTAGCAGGAACCCGAGATGGCCAATTACTGGAGGCTCTGGGGCTTGCAGTGTTGAGTGCTGTCACAGGAAGGACACAGCAGCTTGTTGAACCCTGCTGTCACTGTTCCAGTGGTGGTGTCTGAGAAGGGAGGTGCTGGCCTCTGTGCTCCAGGAGCAGCCCAGGCCTATGGGAAGCAACCCTAAACCTCCAAACTGCTGGGACCCCCACAGAACCCTAAATTGGTCCAGGGAAGGTGGTCCAGGCAAGGTGGCTTCCAGGTGCCAGGGACAATCAACAAGATCCATTTGCACAGGTAAAAGGCACACTGGGAAGGAGGAGATGGGGTCACTAGCCCTCCATCCTGCTCTGTATCAGTTGTTTCCCTCATTTCACATCTCCTCGGGATGGTGCAAAGCATCAGAAGTAGGGCAGTGTGGTGCGCTGTGGGGCAGGGAGGTCCCTGGGCTATGGGTTGGGTGCTTCAAAAGCCTGACACAGCTGGGCTTGGAGCCAGGGCACCGTGTCCTGCCCTCACCCCGCTCGGCACGAAGCAGAGCGTAGGAGCAGCAGGGGACATGCTCACCAGTGTCCTGGTCTGGCGCTGGACCAGCAGTGTCTGCAGATACTGATGGAGTGATTCAAATCCTGGGGTGTAAAAAACCTCTGGGCTACTGACCAGGCAAATGTGTCACTGAGAACAGCAGCATGGCACAGACAAATGACAGGGACACAAAAACCCAGTTCTCAGGGTTTCCCACTCTGTGGCATCAGGATGGGCACGTGGGAAGGGCAGTGGTGAGAGGGATGACCCCCCTCCTCCTCCCTCACCCCCCGTCTTGCATGGGGGTGTATGCACACACATGTGCATGGCGTAGGGGAGGGGTGTCACAGTGTCTGTGCCTTAGCACACCTGTGTGTGAGGCTGTGGCCCCCTCCCATGCCAAGGTGAGGGACATCTAAGGATACGGCTGTGCTTCAGCACAGAGCTCTGTCGGCTAACCAAAAACAGATGTATAAAAATAAACAGAAATAGTAGAGATGTGATTACCAAGGAAACACATTTACATAGAGGAAAACATCCAAAATGACTGTCATTTACTTCCTTTATTTATTCACATTTATAGAAGTGCTCCCACCCGGGGATCTGGGCTTGGTCATGCTCAAATTGCAAGAAACAGCCCGCTGGACCCCTGACCCAGTGCTCACCACCCTTCTCCTGTACGCCTTGCTCCCACTAAGGAAAGACATCCCTCTCTGACAGGGTTCAGCGTATGCAATGCTGGAAACCAATTTCCTTCATTGCCTGTCTCTGGGCACGGAGATTCCCCATCAGCTTTCCCAGGATCCCCCCAGGGAAGGATTTTCTGTTCTTACAAGGGAGCAGACCTTGTTCTCCCAGCCCTGGCAGCTGTGGGGGTAGTCAGGCACCCAGAGCCACTGGGGGTGAAGCAACGGGGACATTATTGGGGCAGGGCTACGGGGGGAATTTCTTGTTCTAAAAGCCAGCAGAGAAATTTAAGGGGGCAGATAAGGCTGAGGAAAATTGGAAGAGTAGTGTTTTAACTTACAAGAAATGGAAATCAAAAGAGTGAATTTGGGTCATGCCAAAGCATTACTTCTACAGGAAATTAAATGCTTTACAAGCTTTTCCTTTTGTCCCTTTCTTTTTCCTTTTATTCTTCTTTTGGGGTTGGGGGTGTCACAATAAAAAAGTTTCATTCAGAAAATTCACAAAGATTGACTATTTAACAGTCCTTTTGGTTTGGTTTTTTTTTTTCCCCTGCAGTTTTACACTGAATGCAACCCTCAGACCCAGCTTCAGTCAGATCAAAATGGCATTTGGGGTTCATTTACCAGCCATCAGCAAAGAAACCCTGGGCTCGTTTGGTTGGAATCTTCACTCCATACCTTTCCCCATATCCACCATAGCCCAGGCACTGAGCAGTGACATGGGGGGGGGTCTGCCAGGAATAGAGGACTCACTCTGAGGGATGAGCCAGCTCCATCCCAGCCTTCAGAAAGCCTTTGGAGGGGCTGGGGTGCAGCGAGCCGAGCAAACCTTGAGGTTCATGTGAATGACTGCAAAGAAGACTGGGTTGAAGAGAAGATTTGTGGAGGTTTTGGGCTGGGTCAACTCTGAAGATGCAGCTCTGTCAGGACTGGCCCAGCTCTGGAGCATCCGTATTTACCAAGAAGAGACAGACAAGGAGGCCCTCGGGCAACTCTGCCATGGCTACAGGGAACATTTGGTGCCGTGGGCCAGCTGTTATCCATTAACTCCTCCACACTGGGTCTGCCGAAACCGCCGCAGGCTGCGGTGGTGCCAGAGATGGAAGCGGTGTGGGATGCCCGCTGCCGTGCCCTCGCCAGCCCCCCGCAGCAAAGGGCAGATGGAAGATTACACACTTTGCTGCTCCATTCTTGCGCTGTAATTAGAGCCGACAGGGTGTGTGCAGAGTTAATTGCCCACACGCCTAAGGTGTGGTGGAAGTCAGGGTGTGAAGCCAAATCTTCTGCCTGACCCAGATGCAGAGGCGTTGCCCAGCAGCTGTGGGATGAGGAGGTGGAGATGAAGAAGCAAGTGATGTACCGGACACAGAAGGAGCCCGGTCTGCCCCCAGGGCAATCCGGAGAGGGGACTGGAGTCATCCTAAATTGTGCTGGAAGGGGAAAGCAGTGTGGATCCTGGAGCCAGGCGAGAGCATCTCTGTGCAGATGGGGAGCTGGGATCTGGTGTGGTGACACATGGTGTGAGTCAGCCCTGCGACGCTGTCACAGAAGAGGGCTGGATGAGCAGAAGTATCACGTGGCGGAAGGGAAGGGAACGCTGTACTGGCTGCCCGTGTTCGCGCTCACATGTTGGGTTGATCAGGTTAAGTGGCTCATTTGCCCAGAAGTGGGGTGCCAAGTACTAATGGCTTTGGACAAGCAGCCTGTGCAATCCTTTGCTCTACACCCCTTCTGGGGGCTACCACAGGGGCTGCCAAGATGGTCTGGCTCAGGGCAGAGGTTCTCTGCTGCCAGGAAACATGCCAGCAAGTTTCGAAACAAGAGCTATGCCATCCCCATGGTGCAGGGGAGCTGGCCTTGTTACAGGGCCCAAAAGAACAGGGATGGGCCACCGAGTCCGGCTCACAACCCTGGCAAACAATCAGAGAATTGAGATCAGGGCCAGGATATTCCTTTCATCCCTTCCCACATGTTCTCAGGCTCACCTCCAACACCTACAGAGAGCTTAGAGACCATAGTATGCCCTGGTACAGCGATATTCCAGCATAAGCTTGGGTGCTACCCTCACAGCCACAAGAAAGCAGAGCCCAGGAGGCTGCCCCACTTTAACCTTGGCTCCACAAGCTGCTCACACCAGCCAAGTGCCATCAGGCTCCCAGTGTGCCCGAAGTGGCACTGCGCAGCAGGAGAAAATTCTGCTGGTGCCAGGCAGGCATCTCCCTGCCCGAGTCTCTCTTGTGCTCACATAAACCATAGATTCTCTGTATCTAGTTTTTCCTTACAAAGGCCTTATATTGACCCTTCCTACTTTTTTGTCCCACCTTTCCTGGACTTGACCACCCTCCCTGCCTGCTCCTGCTACTTCCCAACACCTCTCTGGCAGTGCCTGGCTTAGGGCACCTCCATCACGGGGGACTGGACCCTCCCCTACTGCCCTTTCCTCCTGCAGGGATCAAGGCTTCAGGCAGAACCGGTCATTTGTCCTCAGAGTTGCCCTGGCCAGACAGCCTGATTTTCTGATGTGCTTCATTTCTCCAAGTCCTCATACCGCCATCCAAACCTTGGGGACAGACCAATCTATATCCACCCCAGCCCATTTAAAAGGATAACATCAAATCACAACAGTTTAGTCTGAAGTTATCATCATGACCAAGTTCTCTTTTTTCACTCAGTAGCAAAACAAACTCTGTACTTCTCCCCTATTTTCTGTCCAGTAGGGCAATCTGACTGTGATCACGGGCATCTGTAGCACTTCTCCTGTCTATGCCCTGGAAAATAACCCTTACCCACAGTTCCCAAGTTTACTCATTCCTCCTGGATGAGGCCTTGTAATTCTTCCATTTTTGCTCATGTTCCTGGCATAAGTACAGAAATACTTGAACTGCTTCTGCCTGGTCTTATCTGAGCTCTCAGCCGAGGAGGTGCCGTCCTTTTGCTGGCTGGAAATCTTGCCTGATGTCGTTTTTTGGCAAGGGCAGTGCTCTGACGCTCCTTACTGCTCTCTGCTCTTCCTTACTTTGTTGCCCTGCTCCTACTAATATAGTCATCCTCCAGCTCGATGTGTATTCCAGGCAGGGTGCAATCAAGGGCAAGAAAGTAAACACTCGCTGAGACAGTCCCAAGACCCATCCACAGGAAACTTCACCACTTACCTTTCTTCCTCCTGATAACCTCCTTTAAAATTACCCACTGCAGACTTACCCTTTGCAAGTTCTTTATCCACTTTAAATCTGTGATCCCATCTTCTCTAGGTTAGCTAATGATTTCCCAGGGGTGCTTTATCCAATAGCTGTTTAAATCTAGACAGATGCGATACAACACATTGCCTTTGTGCAGAAAAGCCATGGCTTGCTTCATCTCTAACAGGCTGTCTAGAGAATCCACATCGCAGTTTATTCTGTTTTTTCCAAACCTCTCAGCACCTTTAACATTTGTCCCCTTTAGCATAAGCTCAAAAAATTAATATACAATAGAGGCCAGATTATCTACTCTGCATTTGCACGCATGTCTTCACTACGGTGGCAGAGCCTTGAACTGACTCCTTGCTTCCAGTTCTTTAACAAATTCTTCCAGGACTCTGAGGCACAGGTGAGCTGGATCCCCATAATTTCAGTGCGTTAAACTATTGGAGCTTTCCTCCCACCAAGGAAGTCATCATTTCCATTTCCAAACTGTCATTCCTGGGTTCAGAAAGGGCATAATCACCGATGTCAGTGCAGAGTGCTCAAGCAATGTGAAGGCTGGACAGCATCTCCATTCCCCCTAACTTGAGCCAGACGTCTCCTGTCATAAATTCCCCTCACTGGTTTTGCCAGTTTCAGCCCCAGAAGACCAGCTCCCAAAGTCCCCAGGGGAAATACCACTTTTGAGAACAATCCCTTTTCCACTATTGCTTTCCCAGTGGCAAAGCCCACTCCACAAATTCAGATCACCTACTGAACTATATTGGGTTCACTCCTTGCCCTTCTACAAAAGGCAACCACATAAGTCATAGAATCATAGAAACCTAAAATGGTCAGAGTTGGAAGGGACCTTAAAGATCATCCAGTTCCAACCCCCCGGTCCTGGGCAGGGACACCTCCCACCACACCAGGTTGCTCCAAGCCCCATCCAGCCTGGCCTTGAACCCCTCCAGGGATGGGGCAGCCACAGCTTCTCTGGGCAACCTGTTCCAGTGCCTCACCACCCTCACAGCAAAGAATTTCTTCCTAAGGCCTAGTCTAACTCTCCCCCCTTTCAATTTAAAACAGTTCCCCCTTGTCCTGTCTCTCCACTCCCTGACCAAGAGTCCCTCTCCAGCTCTCCTGGAGCTCCCTTCAGATCCTGGAAGGCTGCTCCAAGGTCTCCCCAGAGCCTGCTCTTCTCCAGGCTGAACAGCCCCAGCTCTCTCAGCCTGTCCTCACAGCAGAGGGACTCCAGCCCTCTGAGCATCTTGGTGGCCCTTCACTGGACCCGTTCCAACAGTTCCATGTCCTTTCTGTGTTGAGGACTCCAGAGCTGGACACAGGACTCCAGGTGGGGTCTCAGGATCGCAGAGCAGAGGGGGAGAATCACCTCCCATGACAAGTCCTCTGAAGTCTTTTTTGTCTTTGCTCATTTTCCGCACCTTGGCCTAGGTGCCACTGGAACGTGAAGGCAGGAACATGCTCAAAACTTGTCCCTGCCAGGAAAGTCCACACAACTTCATCTGTTCTGTCCCCTCACAGCCTCCTCTGCAGGAACTCTTTCACCTCAGTCTCTGTTTCTTGGCTAACACTATATCTCCATCTTTCTTATTTTAGAATTAGCTGCTATTTTCTCTTTTATGGTACCTCCACTCTAGGTCTGCTCCCTGACCTCTGCTGCACCAAACCTAGATGTCCACACAGTTTTCTGGTCAACTATCTGCCTCCTCCTTTTGCCTTGGTCTTCTGAGCCTGTTTCTGAGGGCGTAACTACTTGTTCAGACTGCCCCTCAGTTTTTTTCACAAAGCAGGTATCTGGAGCTCTTCAATTTTCTTATAGGTCCTCTTTTCTCCTCTTCTATATTTGCTTACATTTCCCCTTTCACTCCCCCATAGTATCCAGCTCTATCTACACTTTTGGGTCTCTCCTCCACAGTGCTCTCTGGACACAGTCCCATTTCACTTCCAAACACAGGGAGGAAAAGGCAGCACTGGGATCAGAATAAGGGTATCCTCTTTTAGCTTCTGTCAACCTCATCCCATACACATCACTTCTGCTCTTCCCTTTCTGCATGGCTGCAAGTGAGAGGGGAATCTGGCCACGTAATGCAGAGAACAAAGGCTACACCACTCTGACCCCTCACCACAAGCAGCTCACTTGGAGGAGAAATAAACTGCAGGACACATTCATCCACACAGCAACCAGGATACTGCAGTGTAAGATCTCAATCCCATTAAAAAGCTCAGAGATAAGAATCCTCCTCTAGTGGCACTTTATTTTCAGGAACACCTTAAAGACACTTTGATTTTTCATTTCTTATGTCCTTGTTATACAATAGCAACAGAACAGCTCTGCACAAGCACCATTGGCTGCTTAACACATCAGGGTCAGAAGGAAAAAACTTGGGTTTATTGCTATTCCTTGGACCTGGCTCATCCAGTGATGCCCAGACACACCAGAATCTAAGTGATGCACCAGTCCTGCAACCACTTCCAAAGAAGTGACTCGTGAGATGGTTTTATCAGTCCGGACCATCACAATCAAGTGTGGATTTAATCCTTCCCTCGAGCGAATCAGAATACATAAAGTGCAGGGTCCAAGTTCATTGCAGACAGGGTTCAGCAAAGCTGCCCTCCCAAGCCACCCAGATGTAAACCAGTGTAATTTGCTGTTTCTTTGGGGAAATAACTATCAGGAACACCATCCACAAGCCAGGTTCCATCAGGTGAAGACTTTGTTCAACTATAGACAAGTCCATCAAACTCAGGATAAGGCAGACCCCTAAAACACTGAGTGTTTCACAGCAGTGGGTCATGTTGCCACTTTTCCTGCTCCTTGTCTCCCGGCCCCTGCTTTGTTTGGTGAAGAAGTTCCATGGTGAAACCAGCAAAAGTCGAGAATTTCCAAGAGATGTGAAAATAGCAGAATGCAAATTTTGTGGAGGCTTGAAATTTCAAGTGATTTACCGGTGTCAAGCCCGTAAAATCAATTTGGCAGGTGTTCGCTGGTTAAAATTAGTTTTAACTGAAAGCTTGAGGCATTATTGTGGGTGTCTTTGAGCATTGTTTTGGATGCACAAGGCGTAAGCATGACTGTCTGCGCAGAGCGCATGTATGTGCGTCGCAAAGTGTAATCTGTCTTGTGTGCCTTCTAAGGCTTTTTGTGCCTGCTCAGAGATCTCTGTGGACTGAAGCCGTGGGGCTGGTTGCCACAAAACAGTATTTAGAGTGATTTTCTGTCATCTAAAAATCCATATGTTGCCATGGCCTCAGGTGGTGGGTATGGCCTCAGCGTGGTGGTGGAGGCAGGTCCATGCCTTGGTGCGGTGTTTGCTCCTGGGATAAGCTCATCCAGGACAGCTGGGGCCATGAGGTGAGACTGGCCTTATGAACTTACGGCAGATGAGTTCATAAAATTAAGTCCTACTTGCACTGGCCAAGGCAGCAACCAGACTCTGCTCCATCTCAGAGATGCCCCTCCAGTTGACCTGGCTCAGTGTGGGGCATGAGGTGGAATTATTGCAGTGGAACTCAATATACAACACCCTATGGACTTTGGCACCCTAGTGATGTGGTGGGATCCCAGGGTGCCCAAAGCACCCTGCTGCACTGCAGGATCTCACTGCACTGTGGGATTCCAGTGCTCCCCTGTGCAGGATCCCATTATCCCACAGTACACAGCAGTACCAGCGGACTCCTTTTCTTCTTCCTGCAGTTCCCTCTCCCTATTCCTCCCACACAGCTGGCTCTCCTGGAAGTGACTTCTTCCAATCAGCAGGTCATCCTGGAGGGACTCTGCCAGATGATGCTCACGGCTGATGTCTTCTGCACCAGCAAAGTCAGGTATTTTGGGACCTAGTACTAAGGATGTCGGCAGCAAGGGTGGTCTCCCCTCCACCAGGGTGCTGCTTTGTAACCAAGGAGGAGCAGCCTTCAGAAAGCAGGTGTTGAGTTCTTCAGTACATTTTTCAAGAGAAACGCTGTGATCTCCATTGCCCTTGTCAAATCCTGCTGTCATGTTCATGTCTGACCTCCTTCTGGCCCTCTCAGCTTATGGCTGGAAGGAACACCCTTCCTACCCCTCCTGCTCCTGGAGGCTGGAGGGGGGTACCACTCCTGGAGGCTGGAGCCATGGGGCACACTGACAGTTGGGTATGTCTATAGGCCAGGCACCACGTCCTCAGGCAGGTTGATACTTGGGATCCTTTCGGCAATTTCCAGAGTCTTTTCCTCAGAAAGGCCACGCTCCTGCTGGATAGGGCTCTCCAGACCCCTGAGCAACAGAAACTCTCCTTTGCTCCACCTCTCCATCTGATCTCCATACGCTCCTCTCCATACACAGGATCTCTGCCCAGCCCCCTACCATGCGAGGGTTCCTCTCCTGCCTGGGACATCACTCAGTTCCCCAGACAGGTCCCATTCCCAAGTGCTTCTTGGGGATCAGCATCTTCTCCAGGACTCCAGGCCCATGGGAGAGGGGTTGGCAGAGCAAGATGTGTGCAGATCCAGGGGCTCTGGGCTGGCTCTTTGACAAGTGGCAAGCAGGGCTGGACCAGTATCACTCCTTTCCCCACTCCAGGGTGAGTAACACATCAGCAGGGCAGGGATTTCTTTATCTCCCCACTGGAAATTAAAAAATAAGCAGAAAGGGACTGATTTTCATTAATATTTTTCTTCAAAAGTTTTCTGGCTTTCCTTCCCTTCCCCTTCTTCTGCCAATATTTCATGGAGGGGGCGGGCGAGCAAGAAGCAGGGAACGTCTGGCAGGTTTTTGTTTTCAATTCGCACAAACTGAATTTTGTGTGTGTTTTTTATCTTTCTGGAAATTCGCTGCAGACAGGCACTTCCTGCAGAAGTCTTCATCTTCAAGGGAAAGATATTTTGCAAAGCCATTTTGTCCCTTCTGGTTTGCCCTGGATTTGCAAAACCCTGGGCTGGCCTGGGCTAGGTTCCTGGCCCTGCCATGCACCAGCCACTGGGAATGACAAGCAGCATGGTCCCATACCAGTCCTGCCTGTCCCTCCCTGCTGCCTGTCCCTTTGCTGACCCTCACACCACCTCCCCGTGCTGCCCCATTCTCCCCTGGGGCTCAGACTGGGCTTGTCTGGCTCCCATGAGGAAAGGTCCAATCCTGCGTGACGGTGATGACACTTGGCTTTGGCCAAAAGTGTGCTCATGCTGGTAGAACTCCATTGTTGCGTCCTCTCCTCGTGGGGTAGAGATGCCCTGCTTCGGCAGAAGGCCACTCCAGATGTTTTACCAGCTGTTCACCTCTGGTTTTCTCCCTTCTCTCTGTGCCTCCACAGTGCTCTTGAGGTCAGGCAGTCTTTATTAGCAGGAACTGGGCAAGGAAGAGCCTGCAGAACAACTGCGCCTTACAAACCCACCATCAGCTCTGGTCTGTCCCCACCTGGGTCCCCAGTGAACCCCACAACACATGCCAAGCAGCACAGGTCAGATGTTTGTCCATTCGGACCTAGGCCACCTTAGATGAAGTTCTCCAGTCCCAGAGCCTGTGCGGATGGGCAGGCGCAAGGGTAGCCAGGAGTGTGAGGTTAAATAATTCATTCCTCATAAATCTTTCCTAGAAACAATTTTTTTCTTCCCAGGGAGACACATTACCACCTTGCACACGCAAAGCTGACCAGGAATTATAAGAGTGGGTTTCTGCAGCAGCGAACGGGGCAGGGAGAAGAGAGAAGGGAAGGAATAAAATATAGATTCTTGAACTCAGACCTGGGAAGCAGCAAGGCATCAATCTTTTTAAAGGACTAGTGTGGACTCTCCAGCCAACCCACTTCATCCTGACTCCTGACAGGCTCAGATGATTTGTGCATGCTCAGCAGAGGAGAAGTCCCATAACTCACCCGACGAGACGGCGTGGGATGGAAGCACGACCCAGGGAACGAGTCATTGCACGCCGCATCCTGCCATGGCCCTGGGGCTTCCCGTGCCCACCACCCCCTTCAGCCCTCGAGATCCATCCCTGTCCCACACGTCTGGGGTGGCACCAAAGCCCCACAGAGCGTGTCAGGGTTTNTCATCTGCCAGACGGACAGGACCGCCGCTCCCAGCCCTGCCCGCCGGCACCGGGACTGAATGGCTGATTAGTGCAGTACCCTGAGCAAGGAGAGGAAACTCTCCCAGGAGTCCTGCCAGGACCAAGTCCGCAGCCACAAATACATCCTGCCATCCTGCTCGGAACCCAGAGGTTTTGGAAGGATTGGGGGAGAGGAGGGAAGTGGGGGGCAGCTGCTTTGCATGCAAAAAATAATAGCAACCCTGAGATCCCCACATCCTAGGGAACAGCACTGGAGTCACGTTCAAATCACAGCGTTTATTCCAAAACGGAGATGGGGAGAAGAAAAAGAAAAAGACACACAGGCACCACAACAGATCTGGCAGGCAAACACAGCTCCAGGGCTTCTGTTTCCCATGACAAGAAGATTTACTAGGGGAAAAATATAGGCTGATTAATTATGCAGCCAGTTTGGTCCATTATATCATAAAATCCAGCTGTGTAGCACAACCTTGGAGATGCAACCTCTCCGGCATTATCTCAGCCTGGAACCAGGCGCCTGGAGCCAGAAGTCTCAGCACCGAATCCTTACTGCGCCGCGGAGCGATAGCATCTTCCGAAACCCACCTTTTCCATTTGAGATTAGGAGTGCGCTGAACTTTGATATTGTAGCTCCGCTAATTTCAATGGGCAGGCCCCTCGCCGGTGTCACCATGAGCCTCGGGTTCATTGAGAGCTGCAGCAGCTCGCGAGGGGAGGAGGGAAAACAGCCAAAGACTCCCCTTGAATATTAACGAAGCATCAAAGCTTTTAGCTGCATGGCCGTGTCTGAGTGCGACTGCTCTCCAGGGCTCTGCTATGTTTGGCACAATAAAGCCTTGGTAATTATTTCCAATAACTAATTTAGATTATCATTAGCCCCACATTGGAGGCACAGAGAATGCTGCCCTTTCAAACACTTGAACCACTGAGCCTCAAAAATAAAACGTTCGCTCTCTGCAAAGAGATCTTTGCCAGCTCTAATAAATTAGAATATATTTGTGTGCCTTAGCGCCTGTGGTGGCTCAGGATAATGAGAACAGGTTCTGTCTGGGAACGGAAGAGAAGGCGTCACCTCCTCTGCATCCCCGCTTCCCCTGCTCCACATGGAGCACATTCCTTCGTGCCCCAATTTGTCCCCATTATCCTTCTGCAGCCCCCAACCCTAATCACCCAGGCCTGGCAGCTGACCCTGTCACACCCTGTCACAACCAGTAATAACCCATAAAACCTACCACGCCTTCAATGAAAATTTCTCTGCCAGGTTAACAGCCTCCTGTGCCCCAGCCCTCGCTGCCAGCCCTGTGCCAAGCCGGGCTCCACACGCCACAGCAGATGCTCTACCCCAGCCCTGCTGCCCCCCTGCAGCCAGGAGGGCTCTGGCAGCCCTGCCCACACTCTGGATCGCTGGATGCCTGCACTGGTATCCCATTCAGCCCGGGCACACCCAGAACTGCCCCAGCATTGTGGTCCCCAACACCATGGGGTTCCTCCAGCCACTGTCAGGCTCACAAAGTCACAGAATCATGAATGGTTAGAATTGGAAGGGAACCTAAAGATCATCAAGTTTCGACCCCCCTGCCCTGTGCAGGGACACCTCCCACCACACCAGGTTGCTCCAAGCCCCATCCAGCCTGGCCTTGAACCCCTCCAGGGATGGGGCAGCCACAGCTTCTCTGGACAATCTGGGCCAGGGTCTCACCATGCTCACAGTCAGGAATTTCTTTGTTAGCTAGACTAGGTAAGTCTAAATCTTCCCTCTTTTAGTTCTAAACTGTTCCCCTTGTCTTGCAGCTCCCCTCCCTGATCAAGAGTCCCTCAACAGCCTTCCTGGAGCCCCTTTAGGGACTGTAAGGGGCTCCCTAGAACCTTCTCTTCTCCAGGTTGTACTTCCCCCTACTCTCTCAGCAAGGGTGGGCTCCAGCCCTTGGATCATCTCCATGGCCTTCTCTCAGCCCACTCCCACAGGTCCATGTCCTTCTCTGTTGTGGGCTTCAGAGTTCCCAACATAATGGAGCACTGGGGTGCACGCTGCCTGCTGCCCACTCCAACTGCGTGGTGCAATGCCCAGCTGTGAAAGATGTCCCAGGTGAGAGGTAAGAATATTTCACACCCCCAACAACACAATCACCCTTCGACTTCCCCAAAGATGAAGGTAAAGTTCTTGGTGCCCCCTGACCCTGGAGACCAGATCCTGCCCCGCATTCCCTGCCTGCACTGAGAAGACTAAGTCTGCACCTCCTGACTCTGCCACCATGAGGGCCTTGGGACTTTGGGTGAATCACTCCTGCTTTTACAGCCTCCGTTTCATCAACCGTGTCATTAGGCTAATGATAATTAATGCCTGCAAAGGGCTTTAAGCTCTTCAGCTGGAAGGTGATAGTGAAGGGTAAATTATTGTTATTACTATAAACACAGGGTACCTACCATTTACCACGGGTGGGACCTGCTTTCTGACTTGCCTCAGGTCTTCTTGGATTAGGACCAGGGTCAGGTGCAAACTTCGTTTCCTGCGTCATTTCCAAGCAAACCTTTGTTTGAGACAGGCACAGTTGGGGTCAGTCGTTTTTTCTTGCAGACTCAAAAATATGGGTTGAACTCACTGCACGGGAGGGTGACCACTGCAGCACCGGTGGGGTAGGGCACTTCCTCCACCATCGCCATGCCTGTTCTCCAAGGGGATAATCACCATCCTCTCACTGGCTTTGGCACTCACACCTTTAGTGCTGAAAGCAGCTGAGCTGTGCCCCTTCTTCAGGGATATTCTTCCCAGGCACAAATACAGGTTGGGCAGAAAATGGCTGGAGAGCAGTCCTGAGGAGAAGGACTTGGGAGTGCTCATGGNGGTGGTGAGGCACTGGAAGAGGTTGCCCAGAGAAGCTGTGGCTGCCCCATCCCTGGAGGGGTTCAAGGCCAGGCTGGATGGGGCTTGGAGCAACCTGGTGTGGTGGGAGGTGTCCACACCCAGGGCAGGGGGGTTGGAACTGGATGATCTTTAAGGTCCCTTCCAACTCTGACCATTCTATGATTCTATGATTAATCGCAGGTGTGTGCATTTAGAACACGCGTGTGCCAGGAAGCACCTCATGATTCCAGCAAGGATGCACCAGGCAGCGTCTGGCAGATGTGCAGATGTGCCACACCCCTGTATGTGCCATACACTGAAGCAGCCATGACCCAACACATCCACTGTCCCTGGAGGGCACCCCAGCCTCCTCATGTGCCTCCAGCAGCCAGATGGGACAGCAATTTCTGATGGGAAGAGAGAAAATCCTCTGGGTACATCCCATATCACACATTGCACTTCTACGTGTCCCAGATCTCCCTGACCGCCACTTGTCCATCTCTTTCTCCAACATTGCCCTGCACCACAATACCCGTTGTCACACCACTTCTCCCTACTTGGTTGTTAAACTTGGCTGTGGCTCGAATTTGGTGGGAACACTGATTGATTTCGTTATTTTTGGGAGGTATTTTTCAGCTTCTATTCCCTATGGACTATTTCAGTTTTTATTAAATATCTTTCATCAGATGAAGCGAAAATTGTCGAAGTCTGTTTTTAGTTTTTGATTAAAAGCTGAAATCTGCTATGGAAAAAACACCCAAAACCCTCCATCCCTTCTCATCCTTCCTCTCCATTTCTGTTGAAATCCTCCTTACAGAAAATTCCTGATGCAATTTTGAGGGAGTGCCTGCTGCATGGGATGGAGAGGGGACTCATTTCTCCCAGGCACAGAGAGACCAGGAGCCTTGTCCAGCCATGCCATCTCCTTGCCAGTCCCACCAGCACTGCTGAAGGCCAACAACACATTCAGATCAGGGACTTGGTGCCATCCTTGGCTGTTGTGACCAAACCAGGAGATGGGCATGAGCAGGAGGTGTGATCGGGAGCTCAGGGAGCATCAGGCACCTCCTTAGGTAGGTTGGCTCTCCTCAGGGTCTCTCTGGTTGCAGGGGTCCTCTGCTCCTTCCATACAACTGTTCTGCATCACAGTCACAACATTGCTGTCAGCAGGGACAGCTGGATGGCCCAGTCTGTCCAGATCAGGACTGGTGTCAGCAAGTCGGGCTGATCACGAGGGTAATCATGGCTTCACCTTGCCAAGTCAAGAATGGAGATGTTTGTGTCCCTCCTCGGTGTGACATCACCCTCCTGAGGAAAGGGTTTCCCCTCATACCCAGCCTGAGCCTCCTGAGCTGCAATCCATGGTGAGATTGTCCCTTGATAGTGCATTTGTCACAGCCAAGAAGAATTTTGTGCCTACCCTTCAGGCATCTGCAGGCTGTTACCAGCTTATATTTCCTTGCTCACCCTGCAGGTCTTGGCCTCCAGGCTCCTCAACATTCCTTCCCTCAAGTTTTCCCATGTCTCTTTTGAATCAGGAGCGCTGGACATGGTGTTCCAGATGCAGCCTCAGCCATGGCTGAGTGCCCTGCACCACCACAGCCTGGTGCACGACCTTACGTGCAGGGAGCATGCACCTTTGGCTGGTGTTCAGTCCAGACGTCACCATAACCTCCAGCTCCCCCATAACCTTCTGCTCAGCCAGTCAAGTCCAGCCTGGACAAGTGCACAGGGCTAATCTGCGCCGGGTGCACTGCTCTCGACTCCTCATTGCCCTTCAGAGCAATCAAGCAGCTCTGGTCAAACTGCTCCCCGCGCAGCTGGACCACCTGGTGTGCACCAGAGCTCACAGAGCCTCATTGCTTTCCATGCTTGACCTGAATCTGCTTCTCAAACTAACCTCTAGTCTAACGCACCATTCCAACCTTCTGCTGCAAGACACTATGAAGGAGCAAAGTGTCTTTCAAAACCTTCATAATCCCCCATCATTCATGAGCGGACCAGGAGCATGCACCACACGGTGCTGAGGGATGTCCCACAGCCACAACACGCCTCGTGCACCCCTCCTGCCTCCCGACTGTGGGGTCAGGATTCCTGATCCTGGTTCATGCCATCTAAACCGTTATCTGTGAAATTTAATTACCTCTTCTCCTTCCCCCCTGCCCCTGCCCCAGCTCCTCTCTGTCAATCCCAAAGTGATTTCTTCCAGCCCATGTTAATGTTCTTGGAGGATGTTCTTTCCTATCTTTCCATATGTGCAAAATCGCAGCTCCTACCCCCTTGCTCAGCACTGCATGCTAATAGGGAGCGGGCTGAGACGGAAATGTATCAAAATGCAAGAACTCAGCTTTGCTTTTGCATCCTCAGAGTCTTTATTTTGCTTTTTGGGCCAAACATGTTGTGCATTTTCTGTAACAATGAACTTATCACACTTATTATGATAAACTGAGAAGGCACTTTCCACTGTAGACTAAAATCCTGCAGATTGACTTCAACGCTCAAATATTTTTGGATACATGTACATTTTTCCATGGCTTTTCTGACAAGGGGAGTATCCTGTCCACAGCTGGTCTCCGCGTGCACAGTCTCTTGTCCCTCCTCTGCTGGGAATGGGCAGCTGATGCCGCTCCCAGGGCACCAGTTATCTTGCAGAGGGCTCATCCAGATCTGCTAGAAAAATATGGATTCTACCACTTTAGGATAAATCCAGTCCCAACCCTGTGACCACCCGAAGCACGAGGTCTTCTCGGGACATCCCATCCAGCCTGTACAACCTCTCACTGAACAGCACTTCCCTCTTGAACTCCATGCCCCAGCTCCCCACTACAGGAGGCCTTCTGGAAAGCCAAGCCAGGCAGGTATCCCTCTAGATTTGCTCTCTTGCTTGGCAAGAAGAGACAAGCCTCATCCATCTAGTGTCCCGCCACAGCAAAGCCACCACTGCAGAATCCCAAGCTAAGCAAATATTGGCAATTACAGGTGGAGCAATTCCCTGACTGACAATCAAACCTTTCCTCTTGTGTCTCACACTGACCAGGTACACCCCAGAGCCTCTGCGTCTCCTTGACTGCACTCACCCAGCCACCTCCTGCAAACACTGGGTTGCACATTTTTCCAGACACCAGAGACCCTCCAACACCTGCATCCACCATAACATCACCGAGCAGCATCAACCATCTGTCTCCAGGAGCAGGAGTATGCTTAAAACCTCACCAGATACGGTACAAAAGTGTTTTCCTTCTTCCCACAGACTGACCGATCCTGGGAGGATGCTGCGTGGGGATGCAGCGACCCACAGCCAGTCGCGTGGGGAAATAACCACTGTCTAAAACTTTCTGGAGATAATTCCTGGGAAACAAGAGTGCCACGCCGTGGTGAGCGACTGGCAAGCCCAGAGAGATCACCCCACGGATCACGCCAGCCCACAGTCTCTAAGCTAAGGCAAGCGCTGGGGCAGAGGAAAGCTGTATCATCACCTCCATCAACCAGTCACAGCTGCACATCACCTCCATCCTTCACCTTCAGAAATGAAGCACATTGAAATTGGGAGCAGAAATGCCTTCACTGACAGGTTTGGATTAAGAGATTCCAGCTTTTCACAAACAATCTTGGCATTTCCTGAAAGTTACAGTGCCGGGCATCATTTGTATGCAGGATGTATTCTAGCTCAAAGGTACCAGAACTAATGCTGTCCTGTTAATGAACTGAGTGAGTAATAGCCATGGGTATAGAAAGCTTATGTCTGAAACTAATCCTAGTTAATGAATCTATTGTTACAGGTATTAAATGGTGACAGGGGGTTTCATCCATCAGCCCTCCATTAATCACAGCGTCCCCGCCTATGCTTATTATTTAGAAGCCAGCAAAGGGATCTTAATGATATTAGTAATAGACCGGTTGTGGTACGTGACCTAGGACAAGCTGGGGATTTAAGGTGATAAGTGCCTGACCGCATAAGGCATTTTAGAGGTGATCCAAGCGGCTTTGCTCCCCATGGCATGTTATCTCATCTCTGCCAGCTTGCTCTGCTCAGACAGCACACTGCTCTGAGAGCACCGGTGCACAGAGCCATGGTGGCCACACCAGAAGCCTCATCTCCTCCTCCTCCGCTGTCATCCACCTGGAAATACAGCTATTTCCATGGGCAGAGGAGTCTGCCTGCGCTCTTCAGTAAACCAGTCCCTGCCCCAAGCGTGCAGGGGCACAGTGCAGGGCCCGAGTGTGTCCAGAGATTGCAGGCACAGGATGAATTTGCCTGCATAAGTAGCCAGATGCAAGGCCACGTGCACGAGCACAACTACTCGCACAGCCTCGGAGCAAATGACTCAAAGGTTTCTCTGGAAAGACGTGAGGATCATCTGATATTCTACGCTAATTCTCCATCTGGACGTTCTCGGCGTGTATGTTGGGATGGGATCCATCTCATCACAGTGCCCTAAACTCAGAGATATTTCAGCCCAGCAAAAGGACACCGTCATCTCCAGGGCAAGGCAGGCTTTCTGACCAGGCCAGAACAGTGTCTATGGTAAAAGAAGCAACCACCTTCAGGCATGGACCTTTGATGCACGCCCACAAGGCAGTCTGCATGGCTGACCTCAACTGCAGGCATGGCTTTGGTTTGCTGGAGGTTTGGAGGAGTCCCAGTTCCACACACCTTTGCCCCAAATGGATGAGGCTGCATTGCAGGAGGACTCTCAGTGGGGACATGGATGGGTAGGTCTGGGAGAAGGTCTTGCTCTGGTGGATTAAACCCGTCCATTCTTCTCTGGAAGACTACGGTTCCCTGATGATTACTTCTGAAGTATATTGCTGTGGCCCTGGGTGAGGGGCTGGAGCTTCTGCAGCAGGGCTCACTGTCCACCATGGCAGTGGAGATCCAGCAGGTCATCCTGGTGGGGTGGGCAGGGATGCCGTGTAGGTCAGGGGTCTTCCCTCAGGATGTGAGTGCAAAATACCAAATATCAAGGCTAGGGTAAATGAACCAGCCCATGAACAGCCCCAGAGATTCTCATGTCTCTGCACAGCTTTCACCTTCAGCTACCATCAGAGGTCATGAGCTGCTTAAAATTTCCAACCAGCAGAAAAAGCTCCCCAACTGGGCAGATGTCATCCCTGCAGGATTGCTGGTGATCTGCTCAAGCTGATGGAAACAGAGAGATGGCTAGACACATGTAGACAGCAAAAGTACTAGAAGAACAATGGTCCCAGAGCTTGGTGCTCAGGCAATCATTGTTCTCGCAGAGCTCACAGCATGCAGGGAGCATCTCCCTACCAGGTCAAGGCTGTCAGGGATAAGATGTGCTGGTTTGATGATCAAGAGCAATGACGTGGTCACTGATTCACCTGCTCGGGGAACACCACGTGCTCTTGAGTGCTGCAACAGAGATCAGCTCTGGAAGAAGAGCCCGGTTCTGGGAGTGAACCCACTCCTCTCTCCCACCAGATTGAAACGAAGAGGTGAACACTCACCACCTGCCACCATGAGTAATTCTTGGGGACCTGTATTGTCAGGACATCTTGGGGCCACTCAGGTGATATGAGGTAAAACTACATGGTCCAGCAGTCCAGGAAATCAATGACTCTCCCCCCTTTTGTGGGAAACCAGGAACTCAGATGGGTACTGAAGTCATTTGCAGAAAAGGGGGTGCTGAGGACCCCCAAGCCTCCCTCTGTCCACAGCAGGGGGAATCTGCTGTAGCAGCTGAGGCGGGAGACCTGTGTGATACCCACCACCTTGCTCTGGGGTAAGATCTGAGCTGTGAGAAATGATGTGTCCAGGCATGGACTGGATATCCTTGGGGTTTCTCTACACCATGCCTGTTTCACAGGGTCATCCCCTGATGCATTGGCACCAAGAAGCTGGGCATGGACCAGCTCTGGAGACCTGCAGGGTAGATCGCTCCTTTTCTGTTTTCTGCAAGGACTCAGATCCTCGAGCTTCCATGAAAAACCAAGACAGGTAATCTACTCCTTTTCTATATATATATTTTTAGGTTAATAACAGATGTGTAACTATATCTGTGTCATTTTCACAGATTCAGAGTATTCAGAGCCAAGAGCTCACCACTTGCCAGTGTTTAAAACAATCCCAGCTCTAACCCCACAAGCTGAGTGTAAAACCAGCTTTGCCCTGGCACCTTCCCTCGCCAGCCGCACAAACGACACCCCCGAGCTGCTCCACCACTGGCACATCACAGCCCCGCAGCAGGAGCCCAGCAGTGAGAGTGGGAACCCACCCCAGCCCTGGCAGCCCCCACAGCCCACTCTTTCTCCACCGCCTGGTCTGATGGCACAGAGCTCCACAGGACACCCAAACCTGCCTGCAAGCAGAAGGGTCACCCCTCCAGCTGAGCACCCACCTCAAACCCTGCTGCCACGAGAATGATGAGTTTGGGGGTTTGTGTTTCCTTGCACTAAGTAACCATCCTCACTTTCCTGCCTGCTCCAGAGGAAGAAGATTAATGCTGGTTCCAAGAGATGAATGCCGGCTCCAAGAGATGGATTGCCATGGTCAGGCCCCTACAAAAACGGGCACCTGCCTGCAAATGTCCTTATGAAAGGGTATGAGACCTTGGTGCCCTTACCTTGCCAGCCTGTACTCACAGCTTTCTTCTCCATCAAAGAAGGTAACTGCCTTTATCCAGCATGGAGGGTTGGGATCCTCCAATAACCTCCTTCTAAGAGCTGTGGTATCCAGGAGAATCTCCAGGGCTGCAGGGTCTGGCAAGCAGGGCTAAGCACTGCCCACACCTGGCCAGCAAAAAGCAGCAGAGCTGGGTGTCCCCCATCTCCAGTAGTGCCACACTGCACTAGGACAGCAGCCAGCAGAGGAGGGAAAAGGACGAGGAGAGATAATTATTAGTGATTGAAACTGATTGCATGAAAGAAGGACAGATGTTTCTTGTTGTGCTTGTGTGCCTGAAGCAACAGAGCCCTGCAAAGGACCGGGGAAGACTCCTTCTCAGCCTGGGAATGCTGTGGTGCTGAGCTGCATTCAAACAAGGACTTAAATCCGCATGTTCTTTCCCTCTGACTCTTGCAAGTTAACACATGTTCTGGCTAAAATGCCAGTCACCTCACTTTCTCCATACATAGACATGGGCCTCAAGGTGCTGCAGAGATGCCCCAGCTCCCCTCCACACCGCTGGCCACCCAAGCATCCCTGAAGGGCCAAGGCATTGGGAGATGAAGGATCTGGAGAGTGCACAGCCAGGGCTGGCAAAGCAGGTAGGGGGAAGGAATATTGAGCACGGCGTCAGATAACGGCACGGGACTGAAGTCAGGGATAGCTTCTGAATGTCCTGCTAGAGCAAAACAGGCCTTTCTATGGGAGGAGGAGGATCTACTCATCATCACACTCTCCTGTATCACTCAGAGTAGGGGATACTGCTGGTGCTTCCCTTCAGAATGGGATGGGTCACCCAGGGGAGAGGCAACTGGTGTGGCCACTAAGCAGAGGAGTTGTTGTCAAGGGGTCACAAAGCCGCTGCGGTGTGTTGTGTGGGTTTAATTCTATAAAATGTGTAAATAGAGGAATTGCCCTGGCAATGTTACTGATGGTGGTGATGTGCTTTTGGTATCAGTTCAGTTGGCTTCAGTGCCAAGGCAGGAGATGAGTTAAGGGAGCTTGGGGACTTGCCCCACCAGGAGAGGAATCCGACCACTCCAGAATGGTGTTGCTCCCTTAGGACGACCTGAGCTCCTCCCTTGGGAGGCGTTTGAGGGACCATCCAGAGTCAGATCTGCATCACTTTCACTTGAAATAATTCTTTAAACACCTTAAAGGGAGTCTTTAAGGAAGGTCTGTGGGAAGTGGGGCTTTGATTTGTCTGGGTCTCAGCTGAGGTGGAATAAAAAGGAGATCCGAAGAGCAAACAGAGTCATGGACTGGGAGAAGGTGACAGCTCAGTCCTGGAGACACCAACAGCAGTGCTTGCCATCAGAGGATCCACAAGGAGGTGAGGACAGTCACCTCCCCAGCAGGTCCATGTTCCTGGGCTGACCCCAGGGACCCCCGAGGTGACAGCAGGGGATGGTAACGGATGCCCCGAGAACCACCAGGATGTGCACCCCATTACTCCCAGGGTACCGGCATCCCACCCCTGCAGCTCCTTCCCCACCGTGGGCTCCAAAGCCTTAAGGAACGGAGAGCTGGGAGCTGGGACCCCATCCTGGGACCCGGCACTGGCCGCAGGGACGGCTGCTCACCCCCCACCCCCTCCCACGGCCCCTGCATCCCGGCCCCTCCCGGGGGCAGCGGCACATCCACGAGTGGCCACTGCCCTCTGGTGGGGACCAGCCCGCTGCCGGGAGACGCTCCGTTGCCACAGAAACGGGATGTTCCGCTCCAACGATGCCGCCGGCTCCCCCAGCCCCGGGTGGCGTGGAGGTTGGAGGTGGTGTGTCGGGTCCCACTCGGCTCCTCGTATCACGGGC
>VXBW01004649.1:87747-114064 GCA_013400375.1 Thinocorus orbignyianus
TCTCACCTTCCATCCCCAAGCCTCCCCCAGTTACTGACAGCCAGCAGCCCGGAGGAGTATCCCAGCACCCTGCTCCCTGGGACAGCCCCACTTCCAGCCGGCAGCAGGAATAACTGCATCCACTGCCGACTCCAGCCCTCTTGCCTTCTTCCAAATAGCACAGCATATGAAGTGCATGCAAAGCGGAGGAACTGCACTCAAAAACTTTTGCCACTTGACAGCCCGGGAAGGAGGCTTCAGCCTCCCTGGCACACACGTGCTCAGGCACTTGCACGTCTCCTCCCTGCTTCCCATGGATGTTTTGTGGCAGACCCACAGCAGGACTCTGTGCAGGGACCCTCCTCTGCCCAGCACCAACAACAGGAAGGTCCCTGCCCCCAGGCAGTCCAAAGAAGATGCCAGATTCCCCTGTCTTGTGTTCAGGCAGAGTCTGGCACGTTGCACATCACCCAGCCCTGGTCTGGCCCTTGGAATGTGCGACCATCCCATTGGCTTTGACTCCACTCAGCCCAAGGATGTTTCTACCACCTACATCTCTTTTACCCCACGCTGTCGCCAGTCAGGTGCATCCTACCCCCAAACCTGGCAGCCCTCAGCTGTGTGCCAAAAACCTGGGCTCCTGGGCTAAAAATGGACCCAGAGCCACGGGGTGGAGAATACAGCCCTCCCAGCACCTTCCATTCTGGGACACGTTGGGTGTGGGGCCAAGACAGGTCAGCCCCTTGGTGAAGAGCCCTTTGGCAGCAACTGTGTCCTGCCAGCTCTGCATCTCCATGGTACAGTCTTCGTCAGGGTCTCACTGCTGACACAGGGTCACTGACAGGGAGCTGGGGGGGAGGTCACCAGCCAGGGCTTGGAGCTGCCCCAAGAGCATCGGCAGGGCATTCACCACCTCTGCTCTAGATGTGGGAACATAGACCACAGCTCCCACCATCACAGCCACCCAGGACAATCCATCATCCACCACCTGGCACAGCAGCACCAAAGCACATCTCGTACGCGGTGCTGGGGAGATGCATCTTGCTGCAGATGTCCCAGATGCTGGGTAGGAAGGTGCAGATGTGCTATATGTGACACCGTCCACCAGCCACCCTCTCACCTGTCTCATGCCTGACCTACACAAGCACTGGGAGATCTGGACTGGTCCTGCCATGCAGCTCCACACCAGGACCAGGGGTTCTGCTCAGGACAGCCATGGAGATCTAACCCATCCAGAGGCTTAGGTCATCCCACAACACCTCTGTGTAGCCCATCACTGACACAGGAGCCCATGGTGGGCTGGGTGTGTGCTTGCCAGTTTTGCTGTGTCACAGAATCCAGAGCTGGCAGGGGCTGGAAGGGACCTCTGGAGATCATCTAGTCCAACTCCCTGATAGAGCAGGGTCACCCAGAGCATAGAACTGTGTCCAGGTAAAGTTTGAATGACTAGAGAAGTAGAAACTACCACTTCTACAGGCAGCCTGTTTCAGGGCTCTGCCACCCTCACAAGAAAGACATTTTTCCTCAGGCTGAGATGGAATTTCCCGTGTTTCGGTCTGTGCCCGTCATCCCTTGTCCTGTCCCTGGGCACTGCTGATAAGAATCTGGCCCCATCCTTTTGCCACCTGCCCTTTAGCATTGATGAGATCCTCTCTGGGCCTGCCCTTCTCCAGCTGAAAAGTCCCAATTCTCTCAGCCTTTCCTCAGCAGAGGGATGCTCCTGTCCCTTACCATCCTCGTAGCCTTCTGTATCTCCCTCTATTTACCGCAAAGGATAAAACCGTTCACAGAGTGACAGAGCAGCCGAGGCTGGAAGTTGGCTGCTTCAAACCCCAGCCAGAGCATCCGTACGTTTGTGTGTCACCCAGTGCCTGCCTGGCCTTGGTGTGTGTGTGCGTGCCTCCCCGCTTCAAGCTCCCTACCTGGGATTACAGCTCTCAGCGCAACACAGGCAGGCAGAGGAGTTCAGCGATTTGCAAGAGCTGCTTCTGCAGACACCAGAGCTGCCTTTGAAAGCACATGAAAGGCAGGCAGCTTGCGAGGAACCAAAGCCTTGCTCAGGGAGACAAACGTCCTTCTACGCGCCCCCAGCCTTTCCCTGCCACGCGTGTGATCTTCCCCGCGTGTGATCTTCCCCGCGCTCTCGGGTGTGGAGGTTTGAAAGGCTGCCGTCGTACAGGGGCTGTGAGTGTTTGAGAGGATTAGCGTGCCCAGGACGGGGCTGATGTCTGTCAGGGAGCTGCTGAGGACATGTGTGTCCCCCTGCACCGTGGGGACAGCAAGCAAAGCAGCCCCAAGGGCTTCGAGCAGAGTCTGGACACCCACCCACCCCCAGCACTTCTCCAAACACCTCCTGCTCCTGTTCTTCGCAGGGACCTGCTGTGGTCCCAGTTCCCCCAGTGGCTGTGGCTTGTCCCTCTGCCACACCAGGCTAGCAGCAGGGCAGACATGAGCCACCTCAGCAGGGAAGTCAAGCGCTAAGAACCATGGGGAACTGTGCCAAGTTTCACTCCCGGGTCTGAAGGGCACTAACTCTTCTCTTTGGAAACCTGCTTGGGTTGCACTGACCAGAAGAACTGTGGCACAGTGCAACCCTTCTTCTGCTCCCAAGCACGGTGCCAGAGCACAGCTCTGCCTCCTGAACCTGCAGTAGATGAGCTCAAGACCATGCACAGCCCCAGCCTCTCCCACCCGCAACATCCCCCAATCCCTGCAAACTGCCAACCCCCTACAGCTTCCACTCTGTCCTTGGCCAACCTCCTCTGCCGCCTCCCAGTGCCAGAAATCACATCCTGCGCCAGAGAAAAGCTCCTGACAATGATTTAACCAACAACCCAAACCTTTTTGCAGGATGTTTTGGTTTGGGGAAATGCCTGCTCAACTTTTGTCCTAGTGTGACTTGGTGGTCCTGACTCGTCTCAAAAAGCCTCTTGTTCTTTCATCACTACTCCCTTCACACTGGAGGATAATATTTTCGCTCACACGCTGAAATTGGATCCTGATGTTTCTGCCAGCAAGCCTTTTCTCGCTTATATTCCTGGATGTGAATTGCCTGGCAGCCTTACGGCCCCTGTGCATTTGGGGGTGAGGAGGTGTGTGAAAAGAGACCCATTCATCCCCTGCAGCAGACCTGAGCCCATTTTGGCTGCACTGCAGGAGCCCAGGGAGAGCAAAGAGATGGGACCCCCCCAAATCTGACACAGCAAGCATGGGAGATCTCTGGAGGAACTGGGACCTCCAGGCTCGGTGGGTCCCCAGTGCACCTCATCAGGTCATTNCCTCAGGCTGAGATGGAATTTCCCGTGTTTCGGTCTGTGCCCGTCATCCCTTGTCCTGTCCCTGGGCACTGCTGATAAGAATCTGGCCCCATCCTTTTGCCACCTGCCCTTTAGCATTGATGAGATCCTCTCTGGGCCTGCCCTTCTCCAGCTGAAAAGTCCCAATTCTCTCAGCCTTTCCTCAGCAGAGGGATGCTCCTGTCCCTTACCATCCTCGTAGCCTTCTGTATCTCCCTCTATTTACCGCAAAGGATAAAACCGTTCACAGAGTGACAGAGCAGCCGAGGCTGGAAGTTGGCTGCTTCAAACCCCAGCCAGAGCATCCGTACGTTTGTGTGTCACCCAGTGCCTGCCTGGCCTTGGTGTGTGTGTGCGTGCCTCCCCGCTTCAAGCTCCCTACCTGGGATTACAGCTNCTCAGGCTGAGATGGAATTTCCCGTGTTTCGGTCTGTGCCCGTCATCCCTTGTCCTGTCCCTGGGCACTGCTGATAAGAATCTGGCCCCATCCTTTTGCCACCTGCCCTTTAGCATTGATGAGATCCTCTCTGGGCCTGCCCTTCTCCAGCTGAAAAGTCCCAATTCTCTCAGCCTTTCCTCAGCAGAGGGATGCTCCTGTCCCTTACCATCCTCGTAGCCTTCTGTATCTCCCTCTATTTACCGCAAAGGATAAAACCGTTCACAGAGTGACAGAGCAGCCGAGGCTGGAAGTTGGCTGCTTCAAACCCCAGCCAGAGCATCCGTACGTTTGTGTGTCACCCAGTGCCTGCCTGGCCTTGGTGTGTGTGTGCGTGCCTCCCCGCTTCAAGCTCCCTACCTGGGATTACAGCTCTCAGCGCAACACAGGCAGGCAGAGGAGTTCAGCGATTTGCAAGAGCTGCTTCTGCAGACACCAGAGCTGCCTTTGAAAGCACATGAAAGGCAGGCAGCTTGCGAGGAACCAAAGCCTTGCTCAGGGAGACAAACGTCCTTCTACGCGCCCCCAGCCTTTCCCTGCCACGCGTGTGATCTTCCCCGCGTGTGATCTTCCCCGCGCTCTCGGGTGTGGAGGTTTGAAAGGCTGCCGTCGTACAGGGGCTGTGAGTGTTTGAGAGGATTAGCGTGCCCAGGACGGGGCTGATGTCTGTCAGGGAGCTGCTGAGGACATGTGTGTCCCCCTGCACCGTGGGGACAGCAAGCAAAGCAGCCCCAAGGGCTTCGAGCAGAGTCTGGACACCCACCCACCCCCAGCACTTCTCCAAACACCTCCTGCTCCTGTTCTTCGCAGGGACCTGCTGTGGTCCCAGTTCCCCCAGTGGCTGTGGCTTGTCCCTCTGCCACACCAGGCTAGCAGCAGGGCAGACATGAGCCACCTCAGCAGGGAAGTCAAGCGCTAAGAACCATGGGGAACTGTGCCAAGTTTCACTCCCGGGTCTGAAGGGCACTAACTCTTCTCTTTGGAAACCTGCTTGGGTTGCACTGACCAGAAGAACTGTGGCACAGTGCAACCCTTCTTCTGCTCCCAAGCACGGTGCCAGAGCACAGCTCTGCCTCCTGAACCTGCAGTAGATGAGCTCAAGACCATGCACAGCCCCAGCCTCTCCCACGCGCAACATCCCCCAATCCCTGCAAACTGCCAACCCCCTACAGCTTCCACTCTGTCCTTGGCCAACCTCCTCTGCCGCCTCCCAGTGCCAGAAATCACATCCTGCGCCAGAGAAAAGCTCCTGACAATGATTTAACCAACAACCCAAACCTTTTTGCAGGATGTTTTGGTTTGGGGAAATGCCTGCTCAACTTTTGTCCTAGTGTGACTTGGTGGTCCTGACTCGTCTCAAAAAGCCTCTTGTTCTTTCATCACTACTCCCTTCACACTGGAGGATAATATTTTCGCTCACACGCTGAAATTGGATCCTGATGTTTCTGCCAGCAAGCCTTTTCTCGCTTATATTCCTGGATGTGAATTGCCTGGCAGCCTTACGGCCCCTGTGCATTTGGGGGTGAGGAGGTGTGTGAAAAGAGACCCATTCATCCCCTGCAGCAGACCTGAGCCCATTTTGGCTGCACTGCAGGAGCCCAGGGAGAGCAAAGAGATGGGACCCCCCCAAATCTGACACAGCAAGCATGGGAGATCTCTGGAGGAACTGGGACCTCCAGGCTCGGTGGGTCCCCAGTGCACCTCATCAGGTCATTGCAGCGCCCAGACACCTCCCCAGCACTTTCTGGGGGATCTGACCTGCGTCCCAGACTGGAGGGCTCTGGCAGAGGACAAGGGGTGCCAGGACATGGGGACAACAGTGTCCCTGCCTCAGTGGCACCCTGCCAGGTGGAGCAGCAGAGTAAGACTCCTCATAGCACTGCAGTGCCAGGGATGAGATATTCCTTCTGGGCCTCCCCACACTCACAGCTTTCCTGGTCCCTAGCGGTGCCCAGGAAGGCATCTGTAAGTCCTGGTGGTCCCAGCTGCTGAGCACCCTTCCAGGTTGCTGCAAGCGTTATGCCAAGGTGCCCCAAGGAGCGGGCCAGCCCGGGGATGCCGACAGCCTGCCAAGCAGGCAGCGAGGAGCTGATGATTCCTGCCAGCCTGGTGGTCCATCTGGCAAGCCTCAGAGGAGTTTGGCAATACCCACTCTGTAGCAACCCATGTGGCAAGCTGCTGAGGATTCAGCAAGTATGGAAGCCATCGGTGCCCATCTGCTGGCCTGGCAGCTCTGGGCATGAGGAGCCTCAGCTCCCAGAACCATCAGGACAGAGATGTGAGGCAGAGCATCCCCCAGGTCACTGCCAGGAGTTTTCACATGCTTGGCAGGGGCTGGAGAGCATCTGAGCCACTTTCCTATTTCAGGAAATCAATCTAGGGAGGAAGATCCCTTGCCCATCAGGAACTCACAATTCTCCAGGCTACAATTGCAAAGCTACCTTTGAAAAACACCGCTATTAAGGCCTTTGAAGCTCTGCACTGCACCAACCAGAGCACCTCACAGGCTCATGGTCATACACAATCTCCCAAGGGTTGTATCCCCAGGCACCCTGCTTTCCAGCAGCAGTTCTGGAGATCACTGCATCAGCGGCACCTTCCCACACCCTTCCGGCACAGGACACCTTTGCTGCCTGCCTGGCCCCACTGCTCAAGGTCACTGCTCCCACCAATTTTCCGTTCAAAATTTGCTGATCCATCCATGGCTCACCATGCTCTGAGGCTGGAGCCCATCTGCTGTGAGGACAGGTTAAGAGAGATGAGGGGGTCAGTCTGGAGAAGAGAAGACTCCAGGGAGACCTTAGAGCCCATTTCCATCCCCAAAGGGGCTCCAGGAAAGCTGGGGAGGGACTCTTGATCAGGGAGGGGAGCCACAGGATGAGAGAAAGGGTTTGACACTGAAAGAGGGGAGATGGAGCTGAGATCTGGGGAAGAACTTCTTTGCTGTGAGGGTGGTGAGACCCTGGAACAAGTTGCCCAGAGAAGCTGTGGCTGCCCCATCCCTGGAGGGGTTTAAGGCCAGGCTGGATGGGGCTTGGAGCAACCTGGTCTGGTGGGAGGTGTCCCTGCCCAGGGCAGGGTGGTGGAACAAGATGATCTTTAAGGTCCCTTCCAGCCCAACCCATTCTGTGATTCTTGAATCTATGATCCAAACTGTGAGATCAGTATCAGGGTCAGTGCTGGAGCCACTGGGCACATCAAACTCTGGTCAGTGCAGTCTCGGAGGGGACCATGTCACTGCTGAACTCCAGCAGTGGACTCTGTGGACTCTTCCAGATGTACAATTTATTTTTTTTAAGGTACAAGAAGTTGTTTATAAACAACAGTGAAATAATATCTGTCTCCTCATGTCCTCCAAAGTATCATGGTAATTTTCCTCTGTTTTCTTCCAAAACAGCTCAGTCTCTGGCACAGACAGCACGTGGGAATCTCAACTGGATGTTTCAGACAATGACAAAGAGCTGAAAAAATGTATATAAGTGGTGTCTGCTGTTAACTGCAGCAGTTCCTTAAACTACTGATAGTTTACTGATAAGCGTCAGGAAGGTAACAGGTACAGCCCGGGTCCTGCACACTTCCCACACACTGTGAAGTGGGAATCTGCTCCTCTGCAAGTGGGGACGCTGGCTAGGTCAGGGCTGGCAGGTGTCCTGTCATCCCCAGGCACCCCTGCACAGAGGGACACAGCTCTGAGCCAGCAGGTGGGACAATGCTGGTGTCATTGCTGATCTCACCACCTCCTCCCACACCACGCCTGCCCATCGGGTCCTTCCTAACCCAGGATCAAACCACCTCCAGTTCTGCCACTCTTGTTCAGAGGAGGCTTTTGGTGACTTCAGAGGAGGGTTGGAGAACCAAAGCAGCTATGTTTTGGCTCAAGGGCTCCCCATCATCATAAGACTTAGTTTCCCTGCACAGTTCACATCCCCAGCCTCACTCCAAAACCTCCGTCCAGGGAGCAGAGCGGTGCAGGGCACAGGACAGGAGGCCTGTTGGACCTCAATCATCTGAACTTCCTACAGCACCTGTCAGGGTGGAAATTGATCATCCCTGGCAGGATGTCAACCTGTTTCCACCCCTGTCCCCTCTGTTCCAGAGATGAAGCTGTTCAACCTGGGCTTTGCAGCAAGACCAGGAGGTTAAGCCTCTTCAGACCTTGGGGCCCCATGACCAAACCTAACCTGCCATGGAGGCATGGAAGAGGGCATGCCATGCAGTGCACAATGAAGGACAAAGCTGGCATGGAGGTTAATCCTTCCTTTGCTTGGTTTCGAAAGAACACACATTGCAAGCTTCTTTTATTTTTAATCAGCTCTTGGAAACTGTGTCTCTTTCTACCTCCAACAGCCGGAATTCCTGCCCGCGCTTCTTGTGGTTTCAGCTGGCTGCAAAAATGCCTGTACCGGAGAGAAGAAAGACTGTTCACTCCTCTAGCACCAACCACATTTTCCAACAACAGTTGCTAATAATTCATGCCACAATCAAACGTGTGTAATTTGGAGATGTTTTGCTTTGTGGGGTCTCCTACGGCCAGACGGACGGCAGAAGTTCACCTCTCCCCTTCGAAAGGGCCTGGCAGGATTTATTGCCTCCTACAAAGGGCCAGTAGGCAGATGCTCTCTATTATTACAGGCTGTATTTCTCTGCTGCAGCGACCTGCAGCTTTCTGCCCCTCCAGCAGGTTGCTGCTACCAACCCTTGCTAGAGTGTAATGGGAGAGAGGAGCTCAGCCTGGGCCAGGGCAGCTCCAGTCTCAGCCCCTTGGGCACAAGGACCTGCCATGGCAGAGCTGCATCCCTGTGCGTGCCAGGGGACCCGGTGGCCAAAGGACTGAATCCTCCCAGGGGCATCAGTGTCCTCCTCCTGCCCCTTGGAGGGAAGGCACACAAACAGGACCAGGCTGCAGGAATGGGGAGAGCTGCCATGGCACACACTGACTTCCCAGTGGGGGATTGTAATAAATGGACATTCCATATTAAAATTTACTCTGTCCATGCTACATCTTTGGCTACTATAGATCTAAGTCAACTCTCAGCTTGTTTTGAGTCAAGAAGTAGCAACTGAAGCTTTTGCAATTGGATCTTGCAGACAGGGGGATTGGGGGTGTCCATTTGCAGGTTCCCAACTGGCCCTTGTGCAATAAAATGTGTAAATGAAGAATAAAATGACAGGAGAGTAAAGAGCCTGGAGTGGATCTGGTCTCTTGGTGTTACTGATGACCAGTGTAGCAGGAGCTCCCCAAATCCTTCCGATGCCTTAGTTTCCCCTCTTGGGCACTGAAAAATTTCCTAGCAAGCATTCCTATTCCACAACATTTCCAAACCACATCCTTTCCTTTATCCCTCAGTAGGCCTGTAATATGGCCAGGGCCTGGGCTCTTCAAAAAATCAGCCTCTGCTTACCTCACCTCTCATGACTAGCCCAGGTCTCTTTCCAGGCTGCTGCAGTTGGTGATGAGTGCACTCCAAGGGTCTTTGGAAGCAAGGAGAGGAGGTAGCTGGGAGCTGTTCGGATGAGGACCCAGCTCCTTGGGATATGAAATCTGCCAAAGGCATCACTGCACCTTCCCGTTGCATTCCCTGGCCCGTGGATAGCCCTCTCCTTGCTGGCAGAGGGGACAGCATGAGGGTTTGTCACCGCACAGGTCAGTACAACTGGCACATAAGGAGCACAGGCAACAAGGAGCTGAAGTGGCTAAAAGGAAGCAAATCACAGAATCATAGAAACATCCAAGCCAAAAGGAATCTCCAAAGGTCATCTCGTCCCACCTCCCCACAGTCACAGGGACACCCCCAACCAGCCCAGGTTGCCCAGGGACTCATCCAGCCTCACCTGGAATATCTCCAGGGAATGGGCCTCAACCACCTCCCTGGGCAACCTGTTCCAGTGTCCCACCACCCTCAGAGGAAAGAGCTTGTTCCTAATATCCAATCTAAATCTGCTCTTCCCCAACTTAAACCCATTGCCCCTTGTCCTGTCACTGCAGGCCTTTGGAAACAGACTCTCCCCAGCCTTCCTGCAGCCCCTTCAGGTACTGGAAGGCTGCTCCTAGGTCTCCTCAGAGCCTCCTCTTCTCCAGGCTGAACAACCCCAGCTCCCTCAGCCTGTCCTTGGAGCAGAGGTTCTCCAGCCCCCTGATGATTTTTGTGGCCCTCCTCTGGACCTGCTCCATCAGGTCCATGTCCTTCCTATATTGAGGGGTCCAATCCTGCACACAGTGCTCCAGGTGGGGTCTCACCAGAGTAAAGTGGCAGAATCCCCTCTCTGGATCTGCTGGCAGCACAGCTTTTGATGCAGCCCAGGATGGGACTGGCCTTCTGGGCTGCAAGTGCACGCTGCAAAAATGCAGCTTTCAGGATAGTCAACTAGCATGTGAAAAGGCTAAAGTGCACCTTGAAAAATATAGGGAAACAGCAGTTTTCTTTCTTTCTAACCCCTCACACACTCCCACCAAGATGGAAAGAAATTGTCTACTCCTCTGTCAGGTGAAGGACACCAGTGCCCTGCGCTGAGCCCAGGGTACGTGACACAGCGGGGGCTCTGCCCCGGCACAAGCTGAGAGAAAGCAGCCCCAGCTTTCAGAGGGACTTGAGGAATCTGCACTGACATCACCGCTGTCATGAGCTCACCCAGGGCTGACTGGCTCTAATTCATACTGGGGAGCTGGAGCCTCAGCAGTGATTCAGAGCCTTTCCATTACCTAACAAACATAGCTGAGCCCGAAAACGAAGGAGTAGCCTGCACCTTGGCAAGGCACCAAGAGACACAAGAGCCGGGGACCCCCACAGCAGCGCTGCCTGCACCTCCCTCCTCCTGGCTTATTCCCCATGTCACTGGTTCCACAGCTCAGCGGGGACTGGGGCACTGGAGCTTCTAAAGGGAGGAAAGAAATGAATGTGCTGTGATAAAAGTTTTAAAGCTGCTACCCATGCTGACTCAGTATTGGACTGGTATTTAGAGTGCTGGGTGTGTTGGAGCATCTTCTCAGATGGAGGAGCTGGCACTGTGGGTGACTGTGATGGTCACAAGAGCTTTGCTGCTTTTATCAGAGCTTCAAAGTTGTTGTTCTCTCTGTTTGGGCTGAAAAAAATGCCCCTGGCACCAACAGTGCTTCCTCTCAGCCCAGCCACAAGATGCAAACACCTCTCTGGTTTTCTAAAGGGATTTCTCTCTGCTGCCCTGAGAATGAGCTGCCTCAGCTCCTACTCTATAATGTGGCACAGGGGACCAAGGGATGATAAACCTCCCCAGTCCCCAGTGCAGCAGCATGAGCAGAGCTGGATGGTTCCCAACGGTGGCTTATGGATGACCACAGCACCCTAAAGCCTTTCCTGGCTTCTGGATGTCCACAGGCAGCCCCAGCTGGTCCCACCACTGCCCAGGCACCACAAAAGCCTGCCTGTGAGGACTCAGCTGGTTAGTATCATCTGTCACAGGGTCACAACCCTGGGTGCCACCCATGAGGAGATCCACCAGGAGACCCTGAAGTGATGCTCTCCCCACTCTGCAGCCCAACACAGGTCATCCCCGTGATGGTACAGAGTATGTGAAGAGGTCTGTGCTGTCTCAGACACAGGGGAGACTGGGGATGGGGGTGAACTAGTGCTGGAAGTGGATTTGGTTGGCTTGTTTCTCCTCCAAGGCAGAAAGCAAGACCCCACTGCCCCTGCAGCAGCTCTCCCTCCACTCTTCCTAACCCTGGACTTGCTAAAAGCTGTTCAAAGTGCCAGGCTTTAAGACAGGTTTGCAAATATTTTACCAGACTCCTGCAGCACCCTTGCCTTTCCCCCTGCTCCAGTGACCCGGCTCCGAGATCAGCACTGCACAACTCCTCTGTGTCCAGTCTGGAAGGGATGTAACACCTTGGAGCGTCAGTCCTTGGGCCATCTCATAAAACCCCGAGAGCTGGGCACTACCTGAGTCCTAGCCAACAATAAAACTATGCAGGAGCAGGGGTTGCTTTCCTGATGTATCCCCATCCTTCTCACATCCCCTCCGGTATTTACAGTCTGGTTTTCACTGCTTCACCTACTCATTTCCTCCTCTGGGACTAAGAGTCCAGGCCTTTGAAGACTGCATTTAACAATTCTTTTTACAACCTTGATATCACTAATTCCATTAGTTTCAAATAACGGGGAGGGTTTCCTACCCTATATTTTATATGGCGTTATCCTTTTCTAAGCATTTTCGCCCCCTTTTTCTTTGGTCCGTGCTTTCCCGCGGAACCACTCCACACTGCAAAGGGTGAAAGCAAGACCCCAAAGCATTTTTGACAAAATGGAAATGTGAAAAATAAGCTTCTGCAAGTTTGGGTAGTTTTGGGTTTTCTTCTTATTTAACAAAAGGCACTGTTGCAGGGGACACACAGCTCTGAGCAGCTGTGCTTCCAGGCTGCTCGGCACCACCGGTATGTCTCCTACCTGTGCAAGCAGATGGAGAACCATGTTTTTCTCTCACTTTCTCATGAGTATTGTGTATTTCTTTCATCTTTCAGACTCGTAAGTCCCCCTGGAATTGTCCCATGCATTGCTGTGTTTTGGTTATACCTCTTAAGATATTTTTCCCGTATAGCACCACTATCCTGGTATGAACTCACACATCTGCAGAGCAGTTTTTCTAGGAATTTTTTTTTTTTTTGGCTTGTTGCTTCTCTCATGCTAAAATTCCTCCAAGTTTTTTCCTCTTCTGTGCTCAGGCACACTCCTGTGTCTCTCCTCGTGCTTAAATTGCCACAGCTGCTTCCAGATGTAGTCTCTCAGAATATGTTGACCTCCTCTGGGACCCTCCTGGCGCCTGTCTTACACTGCCTTTGCCACATGGATATGCCAGGATTTTCAGGATCACCAGTGGGAAATCACCACCAGCCACGCTTGACAACGCCACAGGCAGACACAGGCAGAGCTCAGCACTATTTTCCCCCTAAGGAAGAGGGAGAGCTCTTTAAAAAGGACAATTTTTTCTTTTTCAACCGCTGTGTGACCATTATTTCATTTTCTTCTCCATCACAAGAGCTGGGCCAAGAAGGGACAGACTCTTCCCTGAGCTGCCAGAGGAATTTCTATAAGGAGAGGGTGAGGGAACTGGGGGGCATGGTTAGTTTGGACAAGAGAAGGCTGAGGGGAGACCTCCTTGCCCTCCGCAGCTCCCTGAAAGGAGGGTGTAGAGAGGTGGGTGTTGGCCTTTTTTCCCAAGGGAATAAGGACAGGACCAGAGGAAATGGTCTGAAGTTGGGGCAGGGGAGGTTCAGGTGAGATATTTGGAAGAATGACTTGATTTAAGAGTGTTCAGGCACTGGGAGGGCCTGCCCGGGGAGGTGGTGGAGTCAGAAACGTGCAGATGTGGCACTTCAGGGGAAGCTCTAGAGGCCAAGATTGTTGGGTTGGGGGATTTGTTTTGTGGGGTTCAATTTTTTGTTGCGGGGTGGGGGTTTTTTTGGTGTGTGTATGGTTGGACTCAAGGTCCCTTCCAACCATGAGAATTCTGTGATTCTGTGTTCAGCATTCTGCAGATCTTCTGCCTGTTGCGCAGCTGGTGACAGTATAATAAACAGTGAAACTAACTGTAGGTATATATGAGCCATATTTTGTTCTCTGCAAAATATTAGTAAAGAAAAATCTGCAGCACCAGGCCAGGAAATATTTTCATATCTTATTTCCAGGATACTCTAAAATCAGTTTCTATCTGCAATTCAAGTAATTTTCCCGGAGAGGCAAATTAGCATCTGCAGGTCCCTCTGTTCTCAGCCTTTCTCTGTGGCTCAGAGTGGATCAAGGCATGACCCCAAGCAGTAGGATGCTGCAACTAAAGACAGTAACAAGGGACCTGGTCTTAAAAGACAACCGGGCCCCTGTCACAAAGAGGAGCATTCTGCTCCCATTTTGCTCAGGGACACTTGCCAGCACCAGGGAACTTCTGTACGGAAGCATTTCGGAAGCAACTAGCCTGGTAAGGAGTGGCAGGAGAAAGGAAGGAGCTTAATTCTGATCTTACAAACCATTTCCCCCACTGGAATCCCTGTTCCCCCAGTCTGCAGTTGAAGCAGAACAACTGGAGCTGGAACAACAGCAAAAAGCCACAACGGCAGGGTGTTGCATTGTCCTAGAGGGGGGACACGTCTGCCCCGAGGTCCTGCAGAGCTTCATGGGAGCACGTCCCAGCTCCTCCACCAGGACTTCAGCTATGAAGATGCTCAGAGGGATGGAGCACCTCTCCTATGAAGACGGGATGAGAGAGCTGGGGCTGTTCAGCCTGGAGAAGAGAAGGCTCTTGGGAGACCTTCAAGCTGCTTCCAGGATCTGAAGGGACTCTTGGTCAGGGAGTGGAGTGATAGGACAAAGGGGAACGGTTTTAAATTGGAGGAGGGGAGATTTAGATTGGATATTAGGAAGAAGTTCCTTACTGTGAGGGCGGTGAGGCACTGGAACAGGTTGCCCAGAGAAGCTGTGGCTGCCCCATCCCTGGAGGGGTTCAAGGCCAGGCTGGATGGGGCTTGGAGCAACCAGGGCTGGTGGGAGGTGTCCCTGCCCAGGGCAGGGGGTTTGGAACTGGATGACCTTTAGGGTCCCTTCCAGCCCAATCCGCTCTGTGATTCTATCATTCTATGCTTGGAACAGCCAACACAAGACCTGTGGGCTGCAGCATTACAAGGTCCCGGGCAGAGCCAGCAGCTCATTGACCTGCTGGAGGAGCATAGCTGCTCATGCGTGAGCGGCATAAGACCGGCTGGTGAGAGCAAATCCGCTCATCCCCACACCACGTTTCCCAGCTGCCAGTGGAATTCCCAGGTACGGCTGCATCCAACGCTGCATCCAGCGCTGACTGCCAGCCCCGGCTGAGACGGGCTTGCTGGAGCCAACATGCTCAGGCACACACAGCGCCTGCTGTGGGCAAGGATGAGGCAATAAACCCCCAAATCTGTCCACAAATTCCCAGAATTGGCCCAAACGATCCTGATTTGGTCCTCTGTGGAGTCAGGCCAGGAGGAACCAAGGGGACAATGGGGGGAACAGCATCTCCTTTTGCTTCAAGTAGCCGAAACTGGCTCGGGTTTGCGGCTAGTTGAGCATGACAGGTTGCCCAGCATGGTCTTGGCACCCTGCTGCCCGCACTGCCCTTGCCAACCCAGCCACGTGGCAAAGGACTTCCAGAAAATTAACAGCACATGGGAACATCCCTCTCTGCTCCACCAGCAGCATCAGGTCAGCTCCCCAAAGCCCACCCTCAGGCCTCTCCCAGATCGGTACACGGATGGGCAAGCCAGGCATCTCCCTGTGGGGAGTGTTCTGGGTCACATTTGTGATTATAATTAAACACCAGGCTCTGAGCTTCTCTCCTTCTCTGCAGAGACACTTGCTGTGCCTTTCTGGGCTTTCCTTTCTCCAGATTATTGCAGGCCAACGCCACCTGGAGATGGACCACGGTGGACTCTGAGTTCTGATACAACAGAGAGTCTCTGCTGGCCCTGACCAACATCTGTCAACCAAGCACGAACCCTGGGAGGAACATGCTCCTCAGGCTGGCAGAGACCTGCATGGTTTCCATCTCACTGAGAGCACATGGTTTGTCACATTCACCCTGGGGAGGGGCATGCTGTATCCCACCCCATCCTGCAGCCCTGCTGGTCCCTTCCCCTTGGCTGCTGGATTTTACAGGATTGAAATATTTGGCCTTCCTACAGTTGTTTTGGGGGTTCAGTAGGGAGTATTTGGGTGAGACTATGGCCACTGAAAGAGAGAAGTTGTGATAAGCAGAGTGCTGGAGCCCCTTCGGACGGTAAGGACAGACTCAGAGAGTTGGGCGGGGGAGGAGAGAGGGTTCAGCCTGGAGAAGAGAAGGCTCCAGGGAGACCTTAAAGCCCCTTCCAGTCCTTAAAAGGGCTCCAGGAAAGTTGGGGAGGGACCCTGGATCAGGAAGGGGAGCCACAGGATGATGGGGAAGGGTTTTAAACCAAAAGAGGGGAGATGGAAATGAAGAACTTCTTTGCTGGGAGGGTGTGAGACCCTGGCCCAGGCTGCCCAGAGAAGCTGTGGCTGCCCCATCCCTGGAGGGGTTCAAGGCCAGGCTGGATGGGGCTTGGAGCAACCTGGTCTGGTGGGAGGTGTCCCTGCCCAGTGCAGGGGGTGGCACTGGATGACATTTAAGGTGCTTTCCAATCTGAACAGTTCTATAATTCTAAGTAGTCTCTAATGGTTACTTTTGGTTTTAATTTTTGCAGTCCTTCTCTGGGCAGAAATAGCTGCTCAGCCTCTTCTTCCAATTAAATAAGGTGATTTACTGTTTGCATGAGAAGAGCCTCTCCCAGTTCAACAGATCCCAGACACTTTTGCTCACCCCGTGCTTGGCTGCTGCATTGTCATGGCCCAGTGGGGGTAAATCCTCTAACTGGTGATGATGGGAAAGCATCCTTGGGGGTGGCAGCATCTGAAATCCTTGCTTGGGAGACCCTCCCCACCATCTCTTTGCTCCTGCAGCTTCTGCTCACTGGATCCGTAGCTGGCAACCCGTTCTAACCCGCATTTCCCTTTTCTGCTCATCACCTGCAGACCATCCTTGCACACGCAGCAGATCCCTGAGCGCATGCTCTGCTCAAAGCCAGTTGGAAAAATCATTTGGGGGAATTAATTCATGTGAGTTGTTCACCCTAATTATTGCCGGGTGGCTGGGCTCTGCAGGGACACGGCTCCAGTTCCAGGGGTGCCGGGAGGGCCCTCAGGCTGGCCTGGTAAGGGCATCTTCCAGGGCATCACTCTGGTTTTCTCCAGAGATGTCACTTGCTTATTTATTGTCCACGTATACATATGAGAACACAGAGATTGCATTAAAGAAAGGGGGAGGAATTCCAGTGTCATCCTGGTAAAGGGCTGGCAGGGATATTTTAGGACACGCACTTGGAAATCAGGTTGCTTGATATGGAATTGGAACTGGCTCTCCTGGGGACACTGTGCAGCCAGTGTCAGCTTGCCCAGGAGATGGTATTTTGTTGGTTTGGAGGTTTTGGGTTTTTTTCTTTTCCATGCTTTCTGCTGCATTTTCTTTTGCACAAGCTGCACACCAGGCAGCCACAGCCTTCCTGCAAAGGGCTGTGCTGTGCGGGGGTGTCACAGGAGGTTGTTTCCTATCCGCTGGACACTGGCTTCAGGGTTTTAGTCCCCTGCGCTGGGATCTTGGGGCACAAGTGCTGTCACTGCCATCTCTCAAAATATCATAGAATCATAGAACGGTCAGAGTTGGAAGGGACCTTAAAGATCATCCAGTTCCACCCCCTGCCCTGGGCAGGGACACCTCCCACCACACCAGGGTGCTCCAAGCCCCATCCAGCCTGGCCTTGAACCCCTCCAGGGATGGGGCAGCCACAGCTTCTCTGGGCAACCTCTTCCAGTGCCTCACCGCCCTCACACCAAAGAAGTTCTTCCTAATATCCAATCTCAATGTCCTCTTTTCCAATGTAAAACCGTTCTCCCTTACCCTATCACTCCACTCCCTGACCAAGAGTCCCTCTCCAGCTCTCCTAGAGCTCCCTTCAGATCCTGGAAGGCTGCTCTCAGGTCTCCCCAGAGACTTCTCTTCTCCAGGCATATCCTTGCATTATCCTCAAAATATCCACATTCCAGGCTGCATGGCCAGCGGGGCGGGGAGGATGGGGGGGATTCTGCCCCTCTGCTCCACTCTGGGGAGACCCCAAGTGCTGCCTCCAGCTCCGAGGCCACCAACAGCAGAAGGACACAGACCTGTTGGAGCAGAGGCAGAGGAGGCCACGGAGATGCTGGGAGGGCTGGAGCCCCTCTGCTGGGAGGACAGGCTGAGAGAGCTGGGAGGTTCACCCTGGAGAAGGGTCCAAGGGGACCTTGGAGCCCCTTCCAGTCCCTAAAGGAGGGTTATAACAACAATACGGACAACGTCTTTGGCAGGGCCTGCTGTGATGGGGCAAGGGGTAAAGACTTTAAGCTAAAAAAAAAAAAAAACAAAGAGGATTTAGACTAGATAATGAAGAAATTGTTTATGCTGAAGGTGGTGCTCCAGCGGTGGCGGGGCATAGGGTGGGGAGACGCGGCCTCACCCCAGCGGGGGGGCTGGGCCCTGCCCTCAGCCCCGGGACCTCGGCTCTGCCCGCTGCAGCGCCCCGCGGTACCGGCCATGGACGGCAGGGGGCGCCCCCGCTCAGGGCTCTACCTGCACCTTCTCTGCCTGCACCCCCTGCCTGCAACTCCCTGCCTGCACCTCCTCTGCCTGCACCTGCTCTGCCTGCACCTCCTCTGCCTGCACCTCCTCTGCCTGCCCCTGCTCTGCTTGCACCTCCCTCCCGGCAACCCCTGCCTGCAACCCCTGCCTGCAACCCCTGCCTGCAACCCCTGCCTGCAACCCCTGCCTGCAACCCCTGCCTGCAACCCCTGCCTGCAACCCCTGCCTGCAACCCCTGCCTGCAACCCCTGCCTGCAACCCCTGCCTGCAACCCCTGCCTGCAACCCCTGCCTGCAACCCCTGCCTGCAACCCCTGCCTGCAACCCCTGCCTGCAACCCCTGCCTGCAACCCCTGCCTGCAACCCCTGCCTGCAACCCCTGCCTGCAACCCCTGCCTGCAACCCCTGCCTGCAACCCCTGCCTGCAACCCCTGCCTGCAACCCCTGCCTGCAACCCCTGCCTGCAACCCCTGCCTGCAACCCCTGCCTGCAACCCCTGCCTGCAACCCCTGCCTGCAACCCCTGCCTGCAACCCCTGCCTGCAACCCCTTACTGCACCTCCTCTGCCTGCCCCTGCTCTGCTTGCACCTCCCTGCCGGCAACCCCTGCCAGCAACCCCTTACTGCACCTCCTCTGCCTGCACCTCCTCTGCCTGCACCTCCCTGCCTGCACCCCCTGCCTGCAACCCCTGCCTGCACCCCCCCGCCTGCACCTTCCTGCCTGCAACCCCGTGGGCCCCTCCAGCACTCTGCAGGGCTTGTTCCCTGCCCTGCAGCCTCCTGCCCTGCCCGCAGCCCCTCGCCCTGCCTGTGGCAGTGCCCGCAGCTCCACACGCTGCCTGCAGCATCCCCTTCCCTCTCCTCTGCGCCCTGCTGGCACCACCTCAGATTCGTGCAGTGCGCTGCCTGCAGTGTCAGTGCTGCCTCCACTCTGCCTTCTGCAGCACCTGCATCACCAGAGGCCACGCTTGCACCCTGTGCCATCCTCACCACGCACCACCCTGCCACGAAGTGCCTGCAGTATCCCGTACCACCTCCTCTGCCTACCGCTGCCACCACATCCCACTCAAGCAGTGCCAGGGCTGCCTCGGCTCTGCGCTGCCTGCAGCCTTGTACCCGGCTCGTGCATCACCAGCACCACGCTGCCGTGCCGCGCTGCACCTTGTGCCATCCTCACCACCATGCACTGCCCGGCACTCTTAGCTTGGAGCCATCGTGGTAGTTCTGCAGCTGGTTTTAACGCTGAGGCTGTCGCTGGCACAAGAGGGTCCCTGCATCACACCCCTTCCCATTTCCAGCCCCTCCATCCAGCTGTTGCCCTGCAAGGGGCACATCACGCCCAAGAACTTGCATTTTTTTTGTGCTGCGCATGAAGAGCTCCTTGACCTCAAGTCAGGAGGGGGGTTTCCACCCCTTAGAAGACGTTTGTAGTTCTTCTTCCAACCCTCCTTTGCGCTCCTACAGGCTTTGTCAGAGACTGACAGTAGAGCTGCCGCCCTGTTCCTGTAATAGCTCTTCCAAAGCCATGGGAAAGATCTAGGTCACTCCTGATTTCTTGCTATTCTGCTTTTATACACCCAGCGTCAGGCGGGTGCACGGAACGACTCTGAAGCCGCCCTGAATGATGCTTTTTGACACAGAGTCTCTCGTCTTTATTCCTTTCTCCCTGCTGTGGTTCTACATGGGTGTCTTTTCCTGCTCTCCAGTGTAGATGGTTCTGCAAGCACAGCAGCTGGACTGGGACTGTTTAAGAATCCCAATCCTGCTCAGTCCTTTTGACATCTGCAAATCTCACTGTAGATTTTATGATTATTATCTCTATCTTTAATAAAACGGTTCTGGCTTTCTACTTTCTAGTCCCATTAGAAGCAGCACCTCTCCCTCATCTCAAGGTGCTGGTGTGGTTTGGGAGCTCTGTCTTGAAGCCAGGGACAACTGGTGGGGCCTGGTAATCCTTCATGTACGTGACTAGATTAGAGGATGTAATGATTTCATTGGTGGTACCATTTTCAGACGGACTCATATTCAGTCCCCCTGTCCCCTCGGTGCTGCCAAGGTGTTTGCTTCACACAGTCAAGTAACTGCTTAACAGTTACGTGCTACTTACACATGGCCTGATCCAGCATGAATGCTTCCACCAGCCCCAGTCTCTCACAGCAAAGACCACAACTTTGTCCAGCAAGACCTAGTTTCCCTGCCAAAAGCCATTAATTACTTTGTTTAGCCAACACTTAGCTACAGCAACTCAATTATCCTTCCCACCATTTGATCTGGGTTCGTGGTTTCCTTCCTCAAACCATCATCACAATTTTGTAATCCCCCAGTCCTTTGGGATTTCCCAAGTTTTCAAGACTTGCTAAATCTCATCATTCACAACTCAGACAGACAGCTTCCCAGTTAAATCCCCCATGGTTTTAGGTTTTCCAGAGTGTCAACTTGAAAATATTCAGTGCCATTGAGCTGGCACTTGCCTTGGTGCACAGTGACAGATTTTCCAATGACAACCAGCCGAGCCAGAGCAGTATTTAGATGGACTTACACCAGAGTCACAAAGAAAAGCTTTCCAAAAAGATGCATGCAGCCTTCAGTCACTTGTGGACTCCACCTTCTGAGGTGCTGATTATGTATTCTTTACATTAACTTAAAATAATTAATAACTTTCTGTATTCTGAAGGGATTTTCTATTCTGAAGGGACAAGAAAGGTGCCATGCTCCCTGGGAGGGGGATCCCAGCCAGTCTCTGTGTCTGGGATCCCAGTCTATGTGTCTGCTCCTGTGAAGGAGCTGCAAGATATTGGCCAGAGTTTTGGGGGGAAAAGTTTGGTCAGAAGGGTGGAATGGAGAAGGGCACTTCCTAGAGACACTTTTTTCATATACTGAGAATGGCCACAAATTTGGGAGCAGAGTAACAACTGGAATCCCGTCCTGTTTCACTGGAAAGCAGCAGGGGGAAAACAGTGACCTGATGATCTTGAACTCATGTGAGTGTGTGGAAGAGCAGTAACAGCAAATAAATAGCAGAACATATAATAATAATGTTTTCTGTCAATCCAAGTTCAATGAGTCCAAGACGACCCCGAATCTAAACCGTCCAAGAAATGCAAGCAGGGGTTTAAGAAAAGATGAAGCAATTTTGGCCAACAACCCAAGCTGTTTCCTCATTCCAAAAGTTTATTATGAGTCCAAAAAGAAAAATAAAATTTTCTACAATACCTTGAAAAGCAAAGTAAGTGCTGTGTGGGGGAAAATGACAGAAAGGAAAGGGAGAAAGCGCAATAGGCAGATTAAACAGGAGAACTTTCCTTACTACATTAAATCCCTCAAACTCTCAGTTTCAAAATTCAGATGGGGAGGCAGGGGGGAATTTTTGAGGTTTTTCTTTTTTTTGTTTTGGTTTTTTTTTTTGTGCAAGAGGAAACTGATGAAAATTTTCAGCCAGCTCTGGCCTTCTTGGTGTTACCCCTGAATGCCAGGCACCAGAGGAGGGATTTACAGATGTGATTTGTATCCTTCCACACCGAGTTGTATGAGAAATCATAGAATTCACAGACTGGTTTGGGTTGGAAGGGACATGAAAGTCTGCCCAGTGCAACCCCCTGCCCTGGGCAAGGACACCTCCCACCAGCCCAGGTTGCTCCAAGCCCCATCCAGCCTGGCCTTGAACCCCTCCAGGGATGGGGCAGCCACAGCTTCCCTGGGCAACCTGTTCCAGGGTCTCACCACCCTCACAGCAAAGAATTTCTTCCGAATATCCAATCTAAATCTCTCCTCTTCCAATTTAAAACCCTCACCCATTGTCCTGTCACTCCACTCCCTGACCAAGAGTCCCTCTCCAGCTCTCCTGGAGCTCCCTTCCGATCCTGGAAGGCAGCTCCAAGGTCTCCCTGGAGCCTCCTCTTCTCCAGGCTGAACAGCCCCAGCTCTCTCAGCCTGTCCTCACAGCAGAGCTGCTCCAGTCCTTTGAGCATCTTCATGGCCCTCCACTGGACCCGTTCCAACAGGTCCATGTCCTTTCCCTGTTGAAGACTCCAGAGCTGGACACAGGACTCCAGGTGGGGTCTCAGGAGCACAGAGCAGAGGGGGAGAATCCCCTCCCTGGCCCTGCTGCTCACGCTGCTTTTGCTGCAGCCCAGGCTGGGGTTGGTTTCTGGGCTGCCAGCGCGCACTGCCGGCTCATGGGGAGCTTCTCATCCGGGAGCACTCCCAAGTCCTTCTCCTCAGGGCTGCTCTCCAGCCATTCTCTGCCCAACCTGGATTTGTGCCTGGGGTTGCCACCTCCCAGTTGCAGGGCCCTGCACTTGGCTTGGTTCAACTTCATGCCATTTGCACTAGCCCACCTCTCCAGCCTGTCCAGGTCCCTCTGGATGGTATCCCTTCCCTCCAGCGTGTTGACTGTGCCACCGAGTATGGTGACATACCCCAGGTAAATTCAAGAGCTGGTCTCAATATGCTCTGGGGAAGGGAATGTACAGGAGGTCCTGCAAGGTGATCTGTTGCTCATTGGGGCTTTAAACTCTGTAAATAACCTTTCTTCCTGCTTCTGCAGGCATGGGGAGGAGATTCCCACCTCCCCTCTCCAGGGGAAACGTCAGGTCAAACAGCATATGGATGAGAGAGCCAGGGTTACCATATGCTCATGTTCTTTTAGATCCTCCTCCACATCCATCCCTGTGCCCTCTTATTCACCTTTTCATTAAATAGCAGATACAGGTTACAAAGGTCACAGACCATGGGACATTAGACTTTTTTTTTCTAGCAGACTACGGCCCTTATTGTTTATATCATCTGTGCCAGATTCAGGATCAGTTTCTGGCAGAAAACAAAGTCAATGCTATAATGGAAGCATTTTAAATAGTGGGAACCAGCCTGGGAGCAAGTTTGGTCCCGGATTGTTGAGAGGCACTAACCAGGGAGAGAGAGCAAGGGGAGAAGTACAGGCAGCAGCAGGTTTCCTTCCCCTCCATCCCCTCCTTCTGAAGGACCTGCTCCAGCGTGTCTGACACCGCCTGCATCGGGGTATCGGTGCCCTTTTGTCGCCGTTAGCTCCCAGCTGTGTGTCACCCTGGCACTCTTTGGGAGCTGGCCCAAACCAGGCTGCAAATGTGAGTATTTTTGGCAACACTTCACAATAAATGGCAAACCATTTCTGCGGCTCGTTTCCATTGTAATATTAATCAAACTGCATTCCTGTGGTGCTCATATGGATGTCATATGTGAATCCTTCTGAACTTGGCTGCTGCAAACTCCAAATGAAAGTCAACGGGGACGTTTCTCTCCTGTCTCCACTTGCAGCTCTTAGCTCTTGTGCATTTATTCCCTTCGTGAAATCCTGATTATTGTGGAAATGAGGAAATACCAGTGTTGATGAAACCCATGAGGATCATTGATAATCCTGAATTTATCGGGAGGGTGCTCAGATGCTGTGTGCGTGGCAGCACCATGAAGTCCTGGTATGGCAGTAAACAGACTTCTGTGTCCTGCCGTAACTGAGAACTCCAGGTATTAAAACAAAAGCCCTCACCAGAATTTCCAGCTGTCCTTCCCTTCAACGTGAATATTTTAGGAACAATAGGTTTTCCTGGCTGATGCTCGTCTTCAGCAGTGGCCAGTACTGCTGTTCAGAAAAATACATGAGAAACCTCCAAACAACAGTTCTGGAACAGCTCCCTCCCAAAGAGTTTTCTCCCCAAACCCTAGAAATCTCACCCCGTTTGATGAAGTACATGACTTTATAATTCTTTTGTGGGGAGAAACAAGCAAGTAGAGGTAGTATTTTGCTCTGAGCACTCTTGATCCCTTTTCTTTCCTGAAGAACTGAGTACCAGCTGGACTCCAGAAGTTAGCTACTGGAAATTCATTTGGCCTTGGCCAGCAACTTAAACCTTGCATAGTCTGGACCACAACAGCATCTGGACTAGGACAGTGTGAGCACCTACATCGCGTTGTCTCTTGCCTTCAGTAGATGCAGGCCAACCAGCCTTTCTGTCCTCCTGCAGCCTTCAGCCCAACACAAGAGAAGGCATTAACTCCCCTGAAGGGCAGAGGAACAGGCTGAAGTGGCTGCAGACCTTCTTGCAAGGTTGCCCCATGGGCAACGGTAGGAAGGTTCCTGTATTGCTGCACCACTGAGCCCTTGCTCACCCTGTGCCTCTCTGCTCAGCGCCAGTTCCTGGTCAGGACTGGGAGGTATCACAGATTTGGCAGTGGGCAGTAAACGGATGAATCACGGCTTTACCTTCCCTCCATCCCATATAACCAAGGTACGAGCAGGTAACAAGAGTCTGTCTCAGGCACAACCTTCCCAAACTCAACCAAGCCCTGTCTGCACCAGGATGCTTCCTTCTTACCTTCTGCTTCAGTTTTGACCTAAACAGCACAAGTTTCCAGAACAAGAAATCACTCAGGGGGAGACTCAGGTCTTGGCCATGTCACTACACGCACTTTGGAAAGTGCTCAGGTGCTTCCTCCCTGAGAAGGCTTGTCACATCTGTCTGGGAGTCACTCCAAAGTGATGTCTCTATTGTCTCTGTGAAATATTTGGGTCATGAGACGTCACTGTTACCCAGCGGGGGTCCTTTAGATCCACTGACTATTCACATGAGGAGCTTTGAAGATGAGAACTGGATCTTCAGAACTCAACACATTATAGATTACTTTCTTTTTTTTTTTCTTTTTTTTTTTTTTTTCAGGTAGTCCAACAAGCAGAGGAAGGACACGATCTCATGCTCTGTATCCAGCTGCAGCATGACCTGGTTGGTATTTAAGATGAACCACTTTCTCCTGCAGTTGCGATACCTTGCAGCAGAAGTAGGGTCTCCAGCAGAGCAATCCCAGCAGAGAGGGTACTTGAGTAGAGCAAAGGCGAGATGGCACCCTCAGGTGGGAACCTGGCTCCAGGAACCCTGGCCAGGGTGGGAAGTGGCTGCCCTGGATGGAAGTTTATGGGGCTTGGGGTGAACAGGTGGTGGGCTCTGCTATGGGTTGGTGTGTTGGTGGAGGTGGCTGTGGGGGTGCTGGTGCAAGGGGTTCAAAGGCACGTGGGGGAGGACAACACTGATGAGGGTCCTGGGTGCAAAGGTGACCCTTGCAGTAGCCATGTGTCACATAAGGGGTTCTCTAGCTAAGGGTCACCAGGGAATGTTTTCGGGGTGCTGTGTGTGGGCTCTTGTGGCTCGACAGGACAGAGGAGGTGTAGATGCAGGTTCATCTCTGGTCAGGAGAGGTCACCAAGGTTCATAGATGCTCCCAGAGGTTGGCTTGCACAGGGTTCTCTCTGGATGCAAGGTGCCATGAAGGTAATGAGATAGGACAGTGGCATGAGGTGTCCCTTTAGCTGAGAGTCGAAGGGGTCTTATTCTGTCTGAGGGAAATTTGGGGGCACTGGGATACATCTGTGGGGTACATCTAGCTGGAAGGGCACTGCAGGGCTGCATGCAGGGTGAGAGAGGAAAGGTAATATCTGTCACCAGGGCTTGGCTGTGCTGCGTGGGGTCCTGGGTATCTCCAGTGGGGCCTGGGGCAGGCATAGGGCTGTCCCCAGTGGGGATCTGGTACCCAGGGAGTCCCTGGAAGGCACCAAGGGACCTGTTGCCAGGCGTGAGGATCATGGTGGGGGTCTGCCCTGTGGTCATNGTTTCACATTGAGGTTCTGCCGTGTCCACAGAGAGTACTGGGATGGCACAAGGGAGCATGCCCCCAGACTGGGATTCACAGTTGAGGTCTGTTCTATGCCCAGAGAGTACCAGGTGGGCATGGGGGTGTCCTCTTCCAGGATGGAGATCATGGCGGTGGTCTGCCCTGNTGGCATGAGGTGTCCCTTTAGCTGAGAGTCGAAGGGGTCTTATTCTGTCTGAGGGAAATTTGGGGGCACTGGGATACATCTGTGGGGTACATCTAGCTGGAAGGGCACTGCAGGGCTGCATGCAGGGTGAGAGAGGAAAGGTAATATCTGTCACCAGGGCTTGGCTGTGCTGCGTGGGGTCCTGGGTATCTCCAGTGGGGCCTGGGGCAGGCATAGGGCTGTCCCCAGTGGGGATCTGGTACCCAGGGAGTCCCTGGAAGGCACCAAGGGACCTGTTGCCAGGCGTGAGGATCATGGTGGGGGTCTGCCCTGTGGTCATTGTGTCCCAGGTGGGAGTCCATCCTCAGGCTGGGGATCACAGTGGGGGTCTGCTACACGCTCATGGTGTGGGTCATGGTGTGGGTCTGCCCATACCTAGTGTGCCCTGGCAGGGGTGGGGCGAGGGGGTTCATCCTCAGGCTCAGAATCACAGTGAGAGTCTGCCCCACACGCAGAACATCCTGAACGGGGTTGGGGGGGGCGTTCCCAGGCTGGAGATCATGGTGAGGGTCTGCCCCATGCTGAAAGTGTCCCAGGTGGGCACAGGGGGAGGTGTCCATCACAAGGCTGGGTTTCACATTGAGGTTCTG
>VXBW01004649.1:120164-149842 GCA_013400375.1 Thinocorus orbignyianus
GGGGGGGGGGGAAGCCCGGCGCCGCCGCGGGTACCGAGCCAGCCCCGCATCCTCCCGCGGCCGCCGGGCAGGGGCCTCGCCGCAACGCCGGGGCTGCTCCTGGGCCTTCCTTCCCTTCCCCATCCTTTCCCTTCCCTCCCCGGAGGCAGCCCCTGCCTCCTCCCCCGGCGCCGAGTCCTCTCCTCCCGCCTTTGAAGCGCTGGGTCCGGCCAGNCCAGCGCTGCTGCAGAGGGACCCGCGGACTCCCCCGCTCCCCTCTTTGGGCTGGGCAGCGGGGGGGCGGTGCTGGGGGTGCTGGGCTGTGCCCACCCGCCGTGCCCACCGGGGAGAGGAGCTTGGGGGATCCTGGTGTGGCCCAAGGAGGAAGTTGCACCAATTCCGTTTGCTAAAAATAAGTTGAGCGCCCGTTCCTGCGGCCCGGCGGCTGCCGCTCTTGGAACATGCACTTTGTTTGCTTTTTATGCTATTGTTTTATTATTTTTTTTTGTCTTGTTCTGGCAAATTGTAGAAGAGACGATGCTGCAGTGGCTGGGTGATCAGATGGATGCTTATGGATAAAGTCTCGGTTGTTTTCAGTGTTTCTAGAAGTGACCTTGAAGGATTTCCTACATGTTCTGTTTCCTAGAGGTTTGTCTAAGCTGTTCTTAAAGATTTTCGATGCTGGTGATTCAGGCTTTCCTCGGGAATCTCCTCAAGTGCCTGGCTGTTGGGATGGTTACAGAGCTTTGCATGATTTCAGGCCAGCATTGCTGCACTTTACCCCTGGCATTTTGACATTTCACCTTCTCTCTGGCAGACTTACCACAGAGCAGGAGAATTCTGTAAGTGTAGAAGTGTTCAGTTGGGTAGAGTTTGATCTGCCTTCCTTCCTACCTTCCCTTTCTGTGTTCAGAGAGTGGCTGCTGGCTCTCGTGCTCAACCCCACGTGTGTGGGGACACCGTTCGTGGTCCCCACTCCTCATGGTGTGTTGGCCAGAATGAATGGTCCTTGCTCGCTGCCGATGTCACACAGTGCTAGATGGGACTTGTTTTATTAAAATGGTATATTTGATTCCAGTTCATAATGAATTTCCCAGTTGTCTCATACCTCTTTAGCAAAATGCATGACTCAAGCATCTTACAGAGGTTTTTGGTTAGTGCTACACTTCATAAAAAGCAACAAGATGACATTGAAAGTTACGTTACTTCAAAGCATGGTATAGAGATGCTGCTGGTAAAACTTGCTGAGTAGAAAGGAGCAGAATGTTGTTCTCTGTCTCGGGGTGGGGGTTTCTCCCCTTTGCCTGGGGTTGGACATTTTATGATGTGTGTTTGCTGGGAAGCTTCCCGGCCTGCAGCTGATTTCCCGTCCCTGGACACGTTACAGTGGGTCTCCCTGAGAGCTTCAGAGGGTTATCATAACATTTCTGCATTTCAATCGTTGATGAAATCATTACCATGTACTTCAGGGAGAGATCTAAAGTTGAAGTAGGCTGTGATTTTTATTTTATTTTTTTAGAAAGGCATAAGACACTTTTAAATTCTTTCCTGGAATAAGAGTTAGGACCTTGCAAAGCCCGGGCGGGCTGGGGTGGATTCCTGGCTGTAAAGCAGTGACGGTGCTGAAGTTGTCTGTGTTGTGTGAAGATTTCCATAACACGGTTGTCCTGCCTCCGTAGGGTGTGTTCTAGCCCCTGATTCTGTAATTGTGATTTCTGGGGCTCGGGTGTGCCCCTGGATTGTGTTTCTGTGCTGGCAGTGTCTGACTGTCCCTGCAGCCCCGCAGGCTCCTGGGGATCCCTCCCCCTGTAGTTTTTAGTCTCGTTATGTATCATAATTCCTACCTCAGAATTGTATTTCCGTTCTGCTTCTGCAGAAGTTCCTGGTGAAGCTTTTCCCTGTGGCAGGTACCTGGAGCAGGTTGGTGTTGGCAGGCGGTTGTCTGAACGCTGCTGGTGCCTGGGTGTCTCCAGAGTCTGGTGAGAAATGTCCTTCTGTGTGTGTGTGAGACCTGGGTCTGAGGAGAGGTCTGGTGGGTGGGAAGGGATATTCCCTGCTTTTTGCTGCTCAGAAGCCCAGTGTGAGGCAGCCCTGGACTGGGAGCCTTGTGCTCAGAGCATGGTGCTGCTGGGCAGCTGTGCTGGGTGTGATTGTGCAGCTCCAGCTGAGGGGTTGCAGTGCTGTGGAGATGTCCCCAACGTCAGCTCGTGTTCTGAGTTGCTAGACTCTTCAATAAAATAACTCTTGAAGTAGAATCACAGAATGGGAAGGGATCTTAAAGATCATCCAGTGCCACCCCCTGCCCTGGGCAGGGGAACTTCCCACCAGAACAGGTTGCTCCAAGCCCCATCCAGCCTGGCCTTGAACCCCTCCAGGGATGGGGCAGCCAGAGCTTCTCTGGGCAGCCTGGGCCGGGGTCTCACCACCCTCACACCAAAAAAGTTCTTGCCCAAATCTCATCTCGATCTCCCCTCTTTCAGTTTAAAACCCTTCCCCCTCGTCCTAGGGCTCCCCTCCTGATCCAGAGTCTGTCCCCAGCTTCCCTGGAGCCCCTTTAGGTACTGGAAGGGGCTCTAAGGTCTCCCTGGACCCTTCTCCAGGCTGAACAGCCCCTCTGTAGTGCAGGATCATTAAGAAACGGTTTTGGTTGGTTTTTCCATTGAGTATCAGCTGTGAGTGGAAGGCTGCAAACTCTGCTAACACAGTGACATGCTGTCAGCCACCTGGTGTTAGGATTGTTGTTAATTTACGTCTGTGTTAAGGGTTCTTACTGCTTCAGTAAACAGTGTAAATGCCTGGTTTTATTCCCTGGATGGGGGAAGTTTCCATCTTTCAGGTTTTGGTGCTGTCAGTATTTCTGTCCTTGTCTGCAGGTGGCTTTGGGCAGCGTTGGGTTAATGGTTGGACTCAGTGATCTTAAACATCCCTTCCAACCTGGGTGTTTGTATGATTCTGTGATTACTCAGTAAAATATGGGTTTTTTTCTGTAGCAGAAGATCTGCTGTACCTCATGTTGTGTACAGCTGACATGACGTCCTCCAGAAGGCACTGGTGACTGGTGGCAGGTACCAGCTCTAACCGCCAAGGCCACCACCTCACCGCTCGCCTGGAGCCCTTGACTCTTACACAGGAGAAACACACCCTGGCAGATGGATGGTTCTCCTGGCTTGTCATAGAATCATAGAATGGTTGGAGTTGGAAGCGACCTTAAAGATCATCAAGTTCCAACCCCCCTGCCCTGGGCAGGGACACCTCTCCCTAGAGCAGGTTGCTCCAAGCCCCATCCAGCCTGGCCTTAAACACTTCCAGGGATGGGGCATCAACAACTTCCCCTGGGCAACCTGTTCCANGATCCAGAGGTGAAGTCCATGTTGTCATTTCCACCATCCCCAGATGGAGAAGTTTGGGTGGCTGTATGATGCCAGACATCCCCAATGTGGCAGGAGACAGGGGCTCGCTTCTGCCATAGACAGGGCAGGAGGAGCTGATTCCAGTTGGGTGTTCTCCAAGCCCCGGTACCTCTGGGCAGTCCTGCTGTCGTTCCAGCATTTCTGGGGGGCCGAGGGGTGTCTGTGTTGCTTTCCATCACCCTGAGCTTTGCTCTCGTCCTGTGTGTTGCTGGCACAACTTCTGGTTGTGTATGTGTGGGACGTACCCAGTGTTACCTGCCATGTCTGACCAGAGGACTCGCTCTGTGCTGGGTCTGTTCCGTTATTTCATGTTGTTGTCAGCGGGAAAATCTGTAACTGCCCTGTGATATTTTATGGCTTTATAAGCTGGACAAAATGTCCAGCAGGTAGGTTCATGTCTAGCAGATACAGGCTGCGAGAGTGCGTTTTTTTCATTAGCTCCTTGGCAGACACTGAACATACTTTCAGAGCTGCAGGATGGACTTTTAGTTGCTTGTGGTCATGGTTTGTTGGTTGGTTGTTGTTGTTTTGTTAATATTGGCGTCTGCTGCATGCACGTGTTGTTGCCAAAATCAGAGATTTCAGTGTCTCGCACAGACAGCAGTGCAGGGCCTCACAATATATTTTTCAGTTTCCCAGACTCCTGGCCCTTCAGGAATGTAAAGCAGCCTCACAACTTTTTCTTTACATAATTAAAAGCAATCTGTTCAGGGTTTCTTGCAGGAACTGGCGAGTGATTTTTCCTCTCTGGGAGTAGTTCCCTTGAGATGGTGTTGCTGTGCGCTGCTAGATTGCTCTTTCTTTTCTTATTAAAATTTGCGGAAGTTTTGATGGGCACTTGTTAGAATTTCTTTGTATCCTGACTTTGCAGCCTGTAGAGTATATTTTCCCTGTTTCAGTAGATTTACAGTTCTGACTCTTGGGATTTTAGCTCCTTAAGTCACAGACGAGACCAGAGTTATACACGGGATAAAAATAGAAAGCAGTAATTAATACCCGTCCTCGGTGAGCCTGGCTCTTCTCCTCTCTCGACATCTTGCACTGCTGCAATTTCCTTTCCTTTTCCTAAGAAATAGATGAATTAATACCTCTCAAGGAGCAAGATAATAAACCAGAGATGCTCGCTTCCTGCCCTGGGATGTCATTCCTGGGGGGCAGGGAGGGCTCTGTGGCTCCACGAACTCTCCTCTCCCTGTCCTTGCCAGGTGGCTGCTGGGCTGGAGAAGGGCAGGCACAGGGCGAAACAGCGCCGTCTCCTCTTCACCCTCCTGGACATGGCTCTTTCTCTCTGCCAGGGGCTGGTTTATCTCTGTCTTCATCTGGAGAGGACTCCTCTGGAGTCCTCAACATAGAAAGGACATCGAACTGTTGGAACAGGTCCAGCGCAGGGCCACCAAGATGCTCAGAGGGATGGAGCAGCTNCATCCTCCAACCAGCAGAGACTGACTCCTCTTTAGCTCTGGCAGGGGTAGACACAGCTGGATGTGACTCTGCTCCGCCATTGGGGTTCTGAGATTCTTTGTCGTTTCTTTCGCAGGATGGGGCAGCACAGTAGGAACTTTTTCTCATCTGTCCAGGAAGAATCAGCTGCTGGAAGTGTTGGAGGGGAGAGCTTGACTCTGAATCTGGCTGTGCTGCTTGGCAGGGAGACCCTGAGTTTGTCGTTCTAAGGATATGTGTACCAAAGGGATCATCTTGCCTTGTCTTCTCTGAGAAAATAGGTTTGGAAGGGCAGAGAATTGTATTTGGAAGCTCTGGGAAGGCTGGCTCTATGGTGATGAGTCAGGGACAGGGTTTCATACATGGATCTGTGAAGAATTCACCCTTGAGTGTGATGCGAGTCTTGTCCCCACCTTGTGCTGCTCACCTGCCTGTGTTGATGCTGGACCCCGGGAAGTTAAAACTCCCCAGGAGGTTGCTCCTTCGTGCGGGATGAGGGCAGGGAGCGCTTCATGTGTTCTTAGTAACCTGTTCGGTGATGGCTTTGGTGCCATGTGAGGCTTAAGGATGAAAGTTTTCATCCCGTGTGTTTTCCCAGGGGTTACTGCTGAGCAGGCCATTGAGTTGTTCAGAGCGGTTATAGAAGGAACGCAGAGGGCAAGAACATGCAATTCCAGGTGTGTGGAACTGTCACTGTGCCCATGTCTCTAATATTTTATCTTATTAGAGAGCGGTGATTTTGCCCCTTACCTTTCCCCCAGGGCTGGTTTGCTCTTGTCTGCCCCCTGAGCTCCCACATCCCTTCCTGCCCCTTCAGTGGAAACACCTTGCCCCATGGAAGCACTTTGCCCGTGTGCCTGTCCCTGGAGAGCCCCCTCCTCCCTCCTGCTGGGGTCCCCGCAAGATCCAGGGTCATCTCCTTCCCCTCTCTTGCCAAGCCTTTCCTCATTTACATTTCTGTTGTATTCCCTAATTAGCATCCCTTTGGTTTTTTTATTCCCCCTCAAGCTTCCTTTTCCTCTTTATGGTCTCCTGAGGATGTTATGCTGAAACTTGGGTTAGTTACATTACTAGAAATAGTTAATGCAAAATCTTCCAGGAATTCTGGCACCCAGCTTGCAGTATCGTTACACAGGCTGGCTGACATTTCCAATAGAGACACAACTGGAAGTCAGACCTTTCTTTCTGGATTACCTCCTGTTCCCCCTTGCTAGGGACGTGGGTATAGATTGTCTTCCTGGAGTTAAGGTATATTCACTCTATTAATAGACGTTACAAATCATGTGTATGTTTATCCCCCTGGTATTTCCTTCCCACATCTCCCATCCCATAAAGAGCTTAGTTTTAGTAAGATACAGTTCAGCAGAGAGTAAGTATAGAGTTGATTAAACAGTTTTTTGTAGAATATATGTTCTGGGTGTTTAACAGAGCCCTATGAAGAGTTTACACGCTGGGGCACATTTCTGGGGCCGTGTCCATGGTGTGTGCAATCGCTGTCTGGAGAAGCCACCATGGTTTTCGGCGGCAGGGCTGCTGTGTCAGCCTGTCCTGCAGCCAGCAGGGAAGGTTGTGCCTCTGTGACAGCCAGGTGATGGTAGAGAAACCAGGCACCTTTTTTTTTTTTTTCTTTTTCTGTACTCCTGTTTAAACTCTTATTTAAAGACTTTGAGGCATCCTGTTGTGTGCTTTTGTGCGGGGTGACTTCATAACCGTCCTGGGCAGAATCCCATTTCAAGGTCTCCTGCAAGCCATCTGCTTTCATTAAGAGCTTTTGGATTCGGCCTGCGGTTCAGCGCAGATTAAAATAGCCACGTTCCTGCAAACCTTCCCTCCCTGCCTGCATCAGCTCAGCTTTTGCTTGGAGCCTCCAGACCAGGCAGAGCCTCCCCCCTCTCTCAGTGTCTGCCCTTGTCCCCAGGGCTGGGGGTGCCTGTTGGGGTGCACAGCAGCTCTGCCCCTGGCCGTGCTGCTGGGAGGGCTTTGGGACGTGCAGTGGCACCTGGCCTGGCTCCCTGCCCTCACTGCTCCTGGGTCAGGAACCACAGCGTGCCTCATGGATGCTAAATTTTCTCCTCCACTTCGGGGTGACCCCCGGTGGGCTGGGTGTTGGGTACCCGGGCACACCACTCTAGATATGTTGCTCTGCTGTAGCCCAAGCCGTTCTTCTTCTAAAAGCAGAAAACTTTTCACTGTGGAGTCCTGCCGACACCACTTAGTTATAACCCAGATGGTTCAGTGACAGAAACATCACCCGAGAGCACACAGATACAATCCCTTCCTTTGGCAAGGTATTTTTTGCATGTTCTTCCTATCCAGCACTAGGTATGTCCATTTCTCCCTTGTTTTTCTACACATAGAAGACATCTCAGTTGTTCAAAAAGTCCGTTGTCCTTGCTGGTTTCTGTTACAGTGGGCCTGGGAGAGCTCCACTGGGGGTACAGTGGTGGTGTGGGTTGGGAATGTCTCTGCTTCACACTCAGAGAACTGCTTCTCCCAAAGCTCCTTCAGAAGATTTGTGGTGAGCCATGGTCTTGGTGACCTCGGTCACGCTGGGATGTGGTGCATGGGCTTTGCTCACCCAAGGAGGAACGATGGTGACGCAAAGTCTGAGGCAGTCAGCAGCAGGACGAGAGGTGAAGGGTCTGCTGAGGTGATTCTGGAGCATGATGAAGCTTCCTTAACCCCAGGGGTTGGTGTCCTTATGGTTAGAGGAAGTCTATGCCACATCAGCCAGTCATCATGGTGGGCCATTCCCTGTCTCCTGGGCAGTGGAGGGCGGCCCAGGTCTTTACTTCAAGCCTTGGGGACGAGCAGCACGGGGTCCTCTGCGTGGTGGCCGGGGGCTGGAATTAGATGATCTTTAAGGCCCTTCCAATCCAGATCATTCTGTGGTTCGGTGCTGTCCTGCATGGACAGGCTTTAGATTTTCTCTGTTTTTCCTTTTTATATGTGTGTGTGGTTTTTAAGGAGAGCGACACCGATCTTTGACTGACTGTCAGCAATGAGTGGTTTTCTTAGAGCAGTCAAGCTCTGTCTTCCTAAAGAGGATTTCAAGGCTCCAAGTGCTCGTCCCATTGTGGAGAGATGGCAGAGGTGGAGCAGCAGCCTTATGAGGCCTTTTCTTAAAAGGAAAAAAAGATGACCCAGGGAACTACGGGCCAGTCAGTCTCACCTCTGTGCCTGGCAAGATCGTGGAGCAGATCCTCCTGGAATCTCTGCTAAGGCACAAGAAAATAAAGAGGTGACTGGAGACAGCCAACAGGGCTTCACCAAGGGCAAATCCTGCCTGACAGATTCGGTGGCCTTTTACAACACTGCCACAGACTTGGTGGACAAAGGCAGAGCAGTGGATGTCATCTACCTGGACTTGAGCAAAGCATTTGACACCGTCCCACATGACATCCTGGTCTCAAAATTGGAAAGTTATGCATTCAGTGGATGGACCGCTCTGGATAAGGAACTGGCTGGATGGTTGCACTCAAAGGGTTGTGGTCAATGGCTCCAGGAAAGCTGGGGACAGACTCTGGATCAGGAGGGGAGCCCTAGGACGAGGGGAAGGGTTTTAAACTGAAAGAGGGGAGATCGAGATGAGATTTGGGCAAGAGCTTCTTTGGTGTGAGGGTGGTGAGAGCCTGGCCCAGGCTGCCCAGAGAAGCTGTGGCTGCCCCATCCCTGGAGGGGTTCAAGGCCAGGCTGGATGGGGCTTGGAGCAACCTGGGCTGGTGGGAAGTGTCCCTGCCCAGGGCAGGGGAGTTGAAACTTGATGATTTTTAAGTTCCCTTCCAATTCTAACCATTCTGTGATTCTAAGTTTGAACTGTAGTTCATAGGTAGGAAAGTTTGTGCAAAGAGGAATGAGCACATTAATGGGCTTCCTCATAGCAGACTGAAGCCAGATTATCTCACCTGGCTTTTTTCTTATGTCCTTTCCTTTCTCTGCTCCTCTTGGCCTGGGTCTCCTCTTCCTGGGGCCAAACATGTAGTTTTTATTGCAACCTTGTGAATATCCACGGAGAGCAGGGTCTGCTCGCAGCAATACACGGCAAGAGGTTTCTATTTTGAGCCAGAGCTCGCACTGGGATTATTTTGAGAGAGAAGGAAACTTTTATTGGAATCCTGCAAGGTTTTATTTCATTTCCTCTGGTAATTCCTGCAGCCTCCCTCATGCTGGTGAGTGATTCCCTCCAGCAGATCCCGATTTTCACCGTCACCCTGAGTCATTCAAGTCATTTCCCTTGAGCAGCAGAGGCTGACCCAGCTCATCTCCACTCCAGCCTGACGGTGTTCAGAAGGAAGTCGTAAAGTCGATGTTTTTCTTGTAGAGACATGCTCTGTCCAAGTATTCTGCGTGGTTTTATCATTCTTAAAATATGTTTTCCAGTGAGGTTTGGGTCAGGGGCTCAGGAGGTGTGTTGCTCGTGATCACATCTCCGAGACACCTCAGTGTCTTAACATCTCTGACAAGAATGTGTTTCTGAGGAACCAGTCGTGATGTCTGGAGTTTATCAGTCCACTTCTTTACTGGTAGGAAGACAAAATTAGTTCCAGAGAGAGGGAGATGTTGGAAATGTCACAAAATCCTTCTGGTGAAAGAGGAGTAATGGTTTGCAGCCATCAGATGTTTCAGATCACACGGGGGGATCAGCATTCCAGATGTTACAGCGTTTCTTTGAAAAATTCCTTAGAATGAAGACAAGGACCCTCCAGACCCAAAGGGGAGAGACACTTTCAGGGGTGCTGGAGCTTCAGCCGTTGTTCAGAGCTGCCAGAGCAGGGCTGCGCACTCACAAGGAGAAATAAAACTCCAGCCTTGTCCAGGAGAACAGTAACAGGGAGGTGGGAGGAAATAAACCCCTTGGTCAAGAACAATTCTGACTCAGCTCTGCAAACTTTGCAGCTCCTCACCCTGGTGGTCCCACATAAGCATTTGTTCCATAAGCTTCTTTCAGGTCCCACATAAGCATTTGTTTGCTCTTCTGTTTTCATGGTTCTTGGCCAAGGAGGTTGGTGTTGAGGGTGTTGCTGAGAACTCTCTGCTGGTCATCAGCTTCTGCCCAGAAGAGATGTCAGTCCGACCTGTCAGAGCACGCTTTGAGGGGGAAAACCCTGAGCTTAGACCAGCAAAAGTGATGGTGTCCACAGGCAGTGGTGTGAGGAGCCAGGTGTGGTGTGAAAGCAGCAGAGGTAGGAAGTGTTGGAGATCCCACGCTGGTGGTCTTCGGATTTCTCAAGTATCCTGAAAGTGCCTCTTTGCTGTAGAAATTAAAAATGTCTAAAAATGGTATTAAAGGAGCAGGTGGAGGTAGTTTAAAGCATCTGCTCCTCAGGTCTCCGTGCCTGGTTCCCTGAGCAGGTTGGGATGGAGCTGGACGCTCCCGTGTGACCTGTCTGGGCTTCCAGCAAGGAGCTGGAGCTGGAGCCAGCACCGCCTGGACCTCCCCTGGGAAATGGAACTGCAGGAACGTGTAAAACTGCCCTCTCCTCTCCCGAGGGAATTTGTTAAGGGATTGCTCTTTGTTATTGGAAACATCCGTGGTGTTTGATGGGAAGACACCCGTGAGTACAAGCTTGGTTGAAGCAGAGGTTGAGTTGAAGGGTTTGTCCTGGCTGGGCTGGTCACGGGGCTCATGCTTTTATGGGGGGAAGAAGAACTGACTGCAGGTGTTTGACATGATGAGAAACCATCAGGATTCTCTTGTCACTGTCCCATGGGATTTCCAAGAAGCGCCATTCTCACACTCCTCTGGCAATATGCAGAGTTTTCTTTTTTCCCTTGATCCTGACCTGTGGGGTGTGTATCCAGCCTCATAAAAACCATTTTTCAGCTTCGCCGTCGGTAGTTTTCTTCCTCTTCTTTCTGAAAACATCCTGCCTGCTGGCAACCACATTGTCCAGCCAGGCTTGACACTTGGCACGCCCTCAACAAGCCTTCCCTTGCCCGTTCAATCCCGCGTGGCAGCGCTGTGAGCTGCCCTGGTCTCCATCCCAGGGCTCCCCATAATCTTCCTTGGATAATAGGAAATCCAAACAACCCCAGGAAATAATTCAGATGTGAGCGATGCCTTTAGTGGAATAAAGACATGCCTAGAAGAGCCATTGGGAACCTCAGCTTCAACTCTTTTCATAATTAGGCACTCCGAAGGAGCAGAGGCTTTGCCATGCATCCTGGGAGGGCTGTAGGGCTGTGCCAGCATCTCCCACCCACATTTCCTCACTGGTTTTGTTTCACAGACATTGTGGTTGTGACATTTAGTGGAGAAATATCTCAGAGTAGGGTACCCTGTAACCCCGAGGGTCCCTTCCAATCTGGCACAGGTAAATTGAATCATTTCCCCCTTGGGAGTGATAAGGACGAGCTTTTGGAAGAGCCTGTTGGTAAGAGCAGTGGGAGGGAGGAGTTAATTAGTTTGGCAATGTTTGTGCTGTGCCGGGTGGCTGCTGGAGCGGGGGGTGCCCCGGGATGCTCTTCTCAGCCCCGGCTGCCTCTCTGCTGCCTTTATTTTTGAACAAGGAAAGGAAAATAATCCTGAGGTGTAAATCTCAGTGTGAATCCGTGCCGGGAGTCACCGGGCTGCTGGCACTGGTGTCCCCGGGGGGCCGTGCCGCGGTGCCGCAGCTGGGCAGGGGGCAAGTGCTTGGCTTTGCCTTGGCCAGGGGCAGCAGCAGCACCGGGGGTGACGGGGGGTGACAGGGGGCAGGATCCCACGGCTCAATCAGCTTTTGCTTGACCCACGGCCTGTGCATTTCGTACGTTGATCCAGTTGGAAACTCTGCTCTGCTTTTTAAGTGTCTTTGTCCTGGTTTTTAGTGTTACTCATTTGCTTGTCTTGATAACACGCTCTGCCAGGAATCTGCCTGTTAGTTTCCAATAAACAAAATTTCCTTCTCCCCGCTATGTGCTTTTTTTTTTTAGTATTATGTGTTTGCCCTATTGCACTGTGGAAGGGATAATTTAGAGTCCTCAGCTCACTCCTTTGGTGCTATTCATTATTTTATATGCCTCCCCTGTGGTCTCTCTCCTTTTTATTACTAATCAGGTCTAGTCTTTTAAATCCTTCTTTGTGTGATAGTTCCATTTTACAAAAGCTGAACCAGTTTCTATCAGCTCAGTGGATGTGATGCTCCTATCAAAGGTGTGGAGGAGCTGGGGGCCCGTGCACTCAGCTCAAGCTGAACTTAAATTGTGTCAAGTTCTGCGGGGCTTTGCTCCAGCAAGCGGGAATGTTTGTTGCAGCTGTCTTTAAATTTAAATTTGGATGTTTTAAATGAATTAAATATGAACATGAATAATGCAGCTGGAAACCCAGCCTGTCTGCAATTAAATGCAAACTTTCTCATTTTGTCTCCGTGCTTTCAGGTTTTGCTATGCCCCAGTATTTGTACTGACTTTGCTGTCTTGTAGGAGTGATGGGGAACTAGAGCCCATGACAGTTCAGTGGAGCCGTTGGCACTTTTGGTATGTTGGTGAGTGGAAGTTGTTTGAAACTCTCTGAAAGGCACTTTATCTGCTACAAGAGGCAGCAGAGAAGTTGGCCTTGTCAGATGTTAAGGTAGCAATCTGCTGAAGTGGGTTTGCAGGTTGACCTGTCCTTTCAGGGCATTAATTCTAGAAAGCAACACCCTGTAAAGCTGTGGTCCCTGCTGGCAGGATTATCTTGGTATCCATGAGCACAAGAAATACAAGTTTTGAAACAAAGGAAATTGTCACTGGGGTGTGCAGCTCTGTGCAGGTGTCTGGCTCTGGAGAAGGGGCACTGCCACCTGTGCTGGGCCACGGGCATCTCAGTACTTTATTTGATGCAAAAGGAAGATTCATAGAATCATAGAATCACAGAATGGTCAGAGTTGGAAGGGACCTTAAAGATCATCCAGTTCCACCCCCCCTGCCATGGGCAGGGACACCTCTCCCTACAGCAGGTTGCTCCAAGCCCCATCCAGCCTGGCCTTAAACACTTCCAGGGATGGGGCATCAACAACTTCCCTGGGCAACCTGTGCCAGTGCCTCACCACCCTCACAGTAAAGAACTTCTCCCTAATATCTCATCTCAATCTCTCCTCTTCCAATTTAAAACCATTCCCCCTCGTCCTGTCACTAGACTTCCTGACCAGGAGTCCCTCCCCAGCTCTCATGTAGGCTCCCAGGATTGTCTCCTCAGTGTCCCTAACACAGCCAGCAGGTTCTCACTTGGGCCATGTTTGTCTCTAAGGTCCTTCAGGAAGATCTGTCTCTGTGTTTGCCCCGTTTTTCCCCCTTGGATACCAAACTATAGCTTCAGCTATTTATTGCTTGAAGGTTTTTTTCCAATCTTCAGTCCCTGAGCAGTGTCCAGACCCCATCCCTCCACGCTGCCCCACGGTGCCAGTGACCCTGCCTGTTCCACCCTTCACTTTCTTCTCTCTGCACTGAGCTCTCTCTTCTCCGCAGGGAGGGGGTTCAGCCTTACTGGTCTTCCAGTCAGTTGCCAGTGGAATAAAATTGGAGGGTATTTGGGGATGGAGGGACATTTTGGAGGTTGTCTGTCCAGCCCTGCAGTTGGAGCTGGGTTGTCCTCTAGCTCAAACTCAGCATCAGGGTTAGACTGGGCTCTCAGGGTGGCAGCTGGTGACACTTGGAGTATCTCCAGGGATGGAGATTTTACAGCTTTTCGGAGCACCTACAGAATGAAATTACAGCCAGTGGGAATCCCCAGTCCCCGAGCCCTGTGTTCCTAAAGCCCACCAAACACCAGTTTGCACATGGGGTTTGTCTCCATGGGTGAAGAAGAGAGGACAGGGACAGGTCCTGGTCCTTGGGATCAGTGGGACTGGTGACTCTGGTGACCCCTGCACAGGGCAAGCTGCTGCTGGGGCAGGGGCGCAGAAGCCACGTGCCGTGGGGTTTGGCTCTGGCTCTTTTCTGGAACTGAAGCACGCTGATTACTGTGCATGGGGTTGTGTTTTTTCATTTTTGAATTAGGATCTGACAGGATGGATGTGCGTGTTGCTGCCCTGCAGGACAGGGGAGCTGTACAGGGTAAAGGACCGGAGGCGGATTGACAGGGATCAGGCTGGGGCCACCTCGTTGGGACAGTTTCTCGGGAGCATGGTTTGGAACATGCTGTCCCCAGGCTTGCACCCACTGGGCTCACAGCAGAGTGGAGTCCCTGGGCAGCCTGAGTCTTCTTCTCTGGGGAAGACACCTTTTTCTTTTATAGTTTTTTTTAACAGGAACAACATTTACAACATCTCATTCTTTTCTGTGACATGAGTCCTTGCAGGGAAGCTCCTTGTGGTGCTGGCTGGGGGACACCAGCAGCCTCTGCGTGTTGTGCTTCCTTCCCTGGACTCTGTACCAGGACGGAGGGTGCTGTGTCACCTTCTTCTCCAGAGCTGCAGCCCACCACAAACTGAACCTGAGCATCTCCTACACGGCCACAACCACAGATTTGTCCTCCAGATACCTCTGCAGGGAGGGTCACTCGTCCCGCTGGGCAAGGCTCGGGCTGTAGCAGCTTTTCCAAAGCCACCCGGGTGGCACAGGAGCCCCCAGGCACTGCAAACACAGGAGGTTTGGGATTAGCCTTTGGGAGCTTCAAAGAGCCCTGTGTCCCCAAGGAGCCGGGCAGGCACCAGAGCCAGAGCTGCCTTTCTGTAACACCTTTCACCCTGTGTTTTATGGCGAGGGAACTTCTCCTGCCGTGCCTGCTGGCTTCTAATAAACATGACTGAAGAAAATTATGAAAAGAAGCATTAAAAGTTGTAACTAAGCTTGTGCACGTGGATTACTTTCCGCTCCTGAAAGAAAAAGAAACTTAGCTCCTTTCACAAGTACGGACAAACACACATGCTGTTCTGAGAGAGGCATTAGAGACTGCTGTGTACCTTTTGATTTGGGTTAAAAAACAACTGGGTTGTTTTTTTTTCCTTTAGTATTTAATATTCCTTTCATATTTTCCTTCTCAGAGCCTGGCGCGATGCTGGGAGCACTGCGCATACAGGCTGCAGTTTGTAGAGCTTTTAGAGAAAATTAAACTCTTGGTTTCTCTTAGGTTTGGAAAAGCCAGAACTTCTGGCCAAGCTGGAGCCATAAATAACCCTTTAAGCAGAAACTCAGTGCTGGGTCCTGGGGCAGCTTCCTCTTACGGCCTCCAGCCTGGCTGCCCCTCTGTGAACAAGATGGAGTTACATTGGCACAATTAATCTTTCCTTAGTTAGTGCAGTGTCACATCGTGCTTTTACCGACCTTCCTGACAGTTTGTCTGCAGCTCAGCCTTTCATTTCGGGATTTTCATCAGGCTTTGGCCAGGCTGGGTCCCCACTGCCCTGCGAGCTCCACGCCCGGCTCCCAAGAGGTCTTATTTTGGTTATAACAAGAATGAAGATGCTTTTTCTCTTTGGGGAAAGCCCAGCCAGTTTCTTATTTTGGTTATAACAAGAATGAAGATGCTTTTTCTCTTTGGGGAAAGCCCGGCCAGTTTTACTTCAACCAGGAAAAAAAACCCCAAAAACCAACATAAAAACGCAGCAGAGCTTGGCGGTTGGTTGCGCTGCTAATAGCAAAAATATTTCCTGGGTCATTGTCCAATTTCTCATCCCTATTACCCAGAACTGCTGTGAGCAATTTGAATTGCAAGTGGCAAGCTGGGGATTGTGGTGCTGCTTTGCCAGAGTTAACGTTATGTTTCCATGTGTTTTCTTCCATAAATTTCAGCTCGCCTGCCTTTGTTGGTGAGGGGGAGCAGCCCCCTCCTTCCAGGCACCCACTCGGGAGTCAGCACTGAGACTGGCAGATGCTCCTCTGCCTGATTTATGCTGCTCCTCCCGCCCCAAAAATTTGAAGTTGTCCACAGGTGGGAGAAAGGCTGGGAGTTTCACAGGGGCTGAAATGAATGATCTGTGTTCAGCAGGAGACGTTGTGCAACCTGGGCTGAAGGAGCCTCTGTTTTCTCCCTGCTGTGTGTTTGGTTAATGCTGCAGCTGACCCTGTGCTCCACAATGGGGGAATTTTCTCACGTTTGTTTCTTTTGTCCCAGGCACCTCCAGTTACCCAAAAGCCAGCCAGTCCCAGGACAAGGACGGCAGCGGGTGATAGAATGCGGAAACCAGGCCCTCAGAAAGGTGAGCTTGGCATGGCCCGAGGGCAGGGTGGGTGCAGAGGGAAGGACCGAGGTCACTGGGAGGTGGCGATGGGATGGGAGTCAAGGGGACCCACCAACGGAGCCCTTGGTTCCTCTGGCAGTGTGTGGGGAAGGCTCTGCCAGGCCGGGCAGAGGAGGCCCTGGCCAGGGGTTTCCACGGTTTTGGGGCAGGGTGTCGGGGCTGGAGGGTGCCCTGTGGAGCCCAGGGCACTCGCCATCTGCTGCTGCTCTCAGCGTGAGGAAGACTGCTGCTCCGCTGGCACCAGCCTCCCCTTCTGATGAGGCATGAAATCAGAGCCCAGCCCACCTCGTGGGGATGGGGTCTGTTCCGGACACTTCTCTCTCGATGCCCGAGTCTCTCCTGGTGCCCGCAGCAGCAGCTGTGGTGCTTGTGGCCACCGCACACATGTTCCCCGTGCCCCAGCCAGAAGGGGGAAGCCAGGCAGGCTGCCTGCACCTGAGCTGCTCTGACTTCTTGTGCTCAAGACCAGTATTGATTTCCTTTAGTGCTGGGCCCTGCGTGTGCCTTGGAGTGGAGTGATCTCATCGCTGGGGGAAGGGAGGAGCCGAGAGGATCGAGCATCCTCCACAGCTCTTTGTTCACATCTGCTGCACGCTGATGAGGTTTATTGCAGGAGATTTCTATGCTCAATTTCTCTCCTTCCTTTATTTTTTTTAAACGTTCCCTTTGCTTCTCTGGTGATTCGTCTCACAGAAGCGTTATCCTCTTCCTAAGACTGCTTGTCCTTTAATGAAGTGAAAATAAATGAAGGGAAGCAGGGAATGGGGAGAGCCTGCTGTGAGGCAGCTGGAGGGCTTGGCAATCAAGGAGGCAGGTTGATTAGTCAGCAGCGGGGCCGCGGGCCGGGCTGCTGGGATTCAGCCTCTTAGGTCTTGTCTTCCTGCCTGCTGGAGCGTGGCCCTGGGACCTTTGCTGTGAGTGCCGTGGTGGGCTGCAGAACCCACACCTGCATCCTGCAGACGTGGCTTTCTGTCCTACTTACCTGACTTTTTAATAATGCACAGAACTTTTCTTGTGGTTTGTTGTTGGGGTTTTTTTTCCCTCTCTGCAGCTTTTCCAGTCTGTTTAATGAGGGGTTTTGCATGGCAAAGGTAAACAGTGAGATGGAACTTCGCCTGGAGTTGGAGAGCTGCCCTGCACCTCTGGGCTGGGTTATCCATCCTGGGGGCTCCTGTGCTTCTGGGTCCTTTATTCTCGCTGTCTTAAGGAGATGGCAGAATGCTGTCCTTCATGGGAGCACATTTATAGGAAGGGTACCCTTCATCTTCTTCATGTATTCGGGTCTCTCCAAGCACACTCTTTGTCTAGGCCGTGTCTAGTGATGTCGTGGCCACACTCTGTATGTCCCTTGGGATCATTTAAGGGATAAAGCCTACATACAATCCTACTCTCCATGGTATTGAAGAGAACATGTCAGGTAGAGAAGATGACAAAAAAAATGCTGCAAAAGCAATTTCAGGCACGTTAGGACCCACCAGGCTGCTCCAGCAGCAGCTCGTGCCCGGCCTCTTTCAGCTGCTTGTCAGGAGATTCCAGAACTTTACCTGTTTTCTTTTTTGTTCCTTTCACGAGGAACTGCTTTTCCTGGGGGTAAGGTGCATTTCATAGAGAAGTCGGTATCATTGTTGGTGATAGCCCTAAAAATGCTTTGTAGAAGCAATGAGCTGGGGCACAGGAGTGTGCCAGGGGTGCCCCGGCCAGGCAGCAGCAGGTGTTGGGGCTCTGCTGTTGTTCCCCTGCTCTGGCATCGCCCGCTGGGCTGAGGCAGATGGGAACAGCAATGCTCATAGGATCATAGCTCATAGGGTGCTCTGGGCTGGAAGATCAACCAGTCTCACCCCCTGCCCTGGGCAGGGACACCTCCCACCACACCAGGTTGCTCCAAGCCCCATCCAGCCTGGCCTTGAACCCCTCCAGGGATGGGGCAGCCACAGCTTCTCGGGGCAACCTGGTACAGGGTCTCACCACCCTCACAGCAAAGAATTTCTTCCTAATATCTGCTCTAAGTCTCTTTCAGTGTCAATCCCTTCCCCCTCATCCTATGGCTCCCCTCCCTGACCAGAAGTCCCTCCCCAGCTCTCCTGGAGCCCCTTGAGGGACTGGAAGGCTGCTCTAAGGTCTCCCCAGAGCCTTCTCTTCTCCAGGCTGAACGCCCCAACTCTCAGCCTGTCCTCACAGCAGAGGGGCTCCAGCCCTCCCAGCATCTGTGTGGCCTCCTCTGGCCCCACTCCAACAGGTCCATGTACTTCCTCTGTGCTGAGGACTCCAAGGCTGGACACAGGACCCTCACTCCCAGATGGGGTCTCCTGAGAGCAGAGCAGAGGGGCAGAATTACCCCCTGGCTGCTGGCCATGCTGCTGGGGATGNGTGATTCTATGATTCTTTGTAGAGCTTCTCATCCACCAACACCCCCAAGTCCTTCTCCTCAGGGCCGCTCTCCTTTTTCTCTCTGCCCAACCTGGGTTTGTGCATGGGATTGCACAGGACCTTGCACTTGGCCTGGTTTAACTTCACGAGGTTCACATGGGCCCAGCTCTCCAGCCTGCCCAGGTCCTTCTGGATGGCATCCATTCCCTCCAGCGTGTTGCCCGTGCCACACAGCTTGGTGTCATCAGTATCCCCTGCTACTTGCTCTATCCCTTTGCAGAGCTGTCTTGAGAACTTCATTTCTGTGCAGCGGTGAGGCCTCATAAGCAAAGACAACTGGGCTGTGATGTTCTTCAGAGCTGGTGCTGCCTTGAGGGGCTTTTCTGTGAGCTGTGCGGGACACGCGGTGGTGTGCGTGGAGAGGTCAACTGGGCAGACCTTGGGAGAAGCCCTCTCCATCACCGCAGAGGGTCCAGGCTGTTTGTGTGGGTGAGGGCAGCTGCAGTAACCTGGAGTTGATAAATAAGGAGCAATTCAGGCGCCACTTCTCAGTGCACAAGATCCACGTGTGCCATTTTACATGGCTTTTGCATTCGTTTCCCTCAAGCTTTGCCACCTCCGCACACAGTTCAGTGCTGAAGCTCTGGCAGTTTGCTGCTTTTTATGTTATTTCTTGCCATTGTGGGAGAACATGAACTGGTGGGGACTAGGCAGAGACTACGGTGCAGGTGCAGATACCTTGTGTTGGGTCTTCTCTGGAGTTACATGGAGGAAAGTGCACACTCTATGGACTTAGATCACCCATGTTACCTGGGATGAGGACAGGGAGGTCACTCCTCTCCTCTGAGGTGCCTGTCAAGCAGGTGGCATGAGCAGATGATGTTGAAGAGTGCCCTGGTTGACTTCCTTCGCTTACACAGATGCTTTATTTCTTGTCTCAGCCATAGACTGGAAAGATGGTAAAAAGCACAAGTACAGCCGCCCGTCAGAGTCTCCCTCCCAGTACCAAGGTAAGAGAGGTCCCTCCTCCTTTCTCCCTCCCTCTCCCTCCTCTCTTCTCGTTTGTTTTTTTTCCCTGAAAGCTTTTTTGAGTTGCTTGGGTGTGGGATATTGCAGCATGGCAAATTAGTTTACAGATAAAAGCTGCTTTTTTGGATGGTCCTCAGGAGCATCGTCTCTGCTGGGGCTTGTGGCAGCAGCACAGGGGCTGGGCCCTTCCCTCCGCCTTTGGAGATGGGTCCTGAGCTTGGCCAGGCCAGGCCGTGGCTTTTGCACGGTGCCTCTGGGTTGAGTTTATAAAACTGGCAGCTCCTGCTGTCTCTCAGGGGGCACTTGCAGGTGATTTCCAACTTCAGGAAGTTTGTGTAAAGTCTGTATAGTTTAGTAAAAGATTTTAGACCCCATATTTTACTCATAGAGTGTAATGATGTCTGTATGTCCTTACATTCCCCATGTCCCTACATTAAGGTGGCATCCATACTTCCCACCAAGTCAGAGTGACAAGAAGCTGGATGATTGCTTGAGTTAGGCCATTGCTGACAGCAAACACGTATTTGCCCTCATGAAAGGCTCCCCTGAGTTTCTCAGAACCCCAAGGAGAGCTGAAGTGGCTGCTGTGCTGCAGGGGCTTGGTTATTCCAGGCCTCAAAGTGAGACTCAGGGGGGTGGTTCTTGGGCACATCAGGGTGCATCAAGAAGAGTGTGACCAGCGGGTGGAAGGAGGTCATCATCCTCCTCTGCTCTGCTCTGGTGAGGCCATGTCTGGAGCACTGGGTCCACTTCTGGGGCCCTTAGTTGAAGAAGGACAGGGAACTGCTGGAGAGGCTACAGCAAAGGGCTGCAAAGATGATGAGGGGATTAGAACATCTCTCTTAAAAGGCAGGGCTGAAGGACTTGGGTCTGTATAGTCTGGAGAAGAGAAGATTGAGGGGTGATGGCATCAGTGCTTACAGATACTTAAAGGGTGGGTGTCACGAGGGTGGGGCCAGTCTTTTTTTCAGTGGTGCCCAGTGACAGGACAAGAGGGAACAGGCACAAACTTGAACACGGGAAGTTCCATGCCAACATGAGGAGGAACTTCTTCCCTGTGAGGGTGGCAGAGCCCTGGCAGAGGCTGCCCAGAGAGGTGGGGGAGTCTCCTTCTCTGGAGACATTCCAACCTGCCTGGATGCGATCCTGTGGGACCTGCCCAGGGTGACCCTGCTCTGTCAGGGGCTTGGACTGGGTGATCTCCAGAGGTCCCTTTGATCCCCTGCCATTCTGTGATCCTGTTACTGTGGGCCGTCATCAGCCTTTGCCGTTCTGTCTTGGGGCATCTCATCTGTCGTGGTTGAACAGACAGTGGGAAGGGCTTTCTCCAAGGGGAGGAAGTTTATTAGTGCCTCCAATAAAGTGTTGGATCCTCTGTCACCCCGTGGTGAGCTCCATGTGACGTTATGGGGCACTGTCACAGCTCCCATGGCCGGTTTGCAGTCTGCTCTTGGCACGCTGGGGGCTCTGTTGCAGGTTCCCCTCCACCCCACGCTCTGCACCATCGCAGATGTCAGCAGGGACTCGCTGCTCAGTGGCAACACCGACCTGAGACGAAGCTTTCTGTGACGTTCAGAGCCAAGTTTTTGGTAACCCCACACCCAGCCTCTCGCCTCACTGTGTCCTGGGGCTGGTTGGGACCACTGGACAGTGGTGATGGGCACGTGGCTGCTCAGTCAGCAGCAGGGGATCAGGGATTGCCTCCCTGGGGGCTCCTTGCTGCCCAGAGCTCAGGGATGCAGCAAAGGATGTGGAACTGTGGCAGGTTTTGGCATGGAGCACCCCACAGTCCAGGCTGAGAGGACTCTGCTCAGAGCTGGTGCTGAGCTGGGACGCCTCAGAGAAGCAGCAGAGCAGGCAGTGTGGTGTTTGGAGCCCCTTGGGTTGAGCTCACACGTTCTTGCGTTTCTTGGGAGCAAGATGGTGAGTGAGTGGGATCACGTTACCAGTTTTAGCTGTTCCCAGTGGAGAAAGTGCAGCCTGGCCGATGGCTGAGAAGGTGCCTGGGAATGAGTGAGATGAGGAGCAGGAGCTCTGCTGTCACAGTGGGAGAGCTGACCCCTCGGGAGGCTGCGCCCAGACGTCGGGGAAGCCGGTGTCGCCTCTGGATCTGCTCATTTTCCTAGTGAGCTGGCTCAGAGCACGCTGCTTTCATGTCTTGCCTTGATGCTCGTTAGCAGACACACATATGGGCTGCAGACTTTAATGGGATGCCTTGATCTGGGCAGGGCACGTTCTCCTTCACAGATGTGACCTGAAACGCACATGTATTGTTTCAGTTGGATTGATGACCCCTTGGGAGCTGAAATGCTAATGGAGCCCAAACCAGACTTCAGTTAAAGATAGAAACAGAAACTCCGTCTTCATTTAAATTCTGGGCAAAAGATCAACGCTAAATGCAGCCTGATGAGAATCCAAACAGGAGGGTGCGGGGCTGCGTTGTTCACAGCTACTGTAGTTTGACCCCTTGGGTGTGTGGAGTGTTTGATTTGGAGTAAATATTTTTGAAGATTAAGGCATCAGAGCCCAAATCTGACACTGTCTGCAAGCAATATCCCCCCTTGGCTCGGGGGCGCAGGCAGGGCTTTCCAAAGGCAGGCAGGAGTGAGAGACGGTCGCCCTCGGAGCATTTTCTCAGCCAAGTTACAGGGAGGCACAAGGATTCACAGTCCCTGGCTGTTGTGTAGCTCACCGACAGAATTAGGAAAACGTGGTGTTTCTCATTAAGGGTCCTTCTCTCCTTTCTTCCTGTAAAGAAGAGCTGATGTCCGTTGTACAGAGGAACGTGGTCCATTCATCCTCCCAGTCTGGGAGAGTGTGGAGGGGCGATGAAAAAGAAGGCAGAGACCAGGCAAACCGTTTGGGGCTGTAGGACGTTTTCCAGGCTGTGCTGGAAGCTGGGGCAGCAGCAGAGCGAGTGTCCCCCAGTGCTTTTCGGGGTGCGAAAGGATTTCAGTCGCTGCAGTGAGCTCTGGAGCCTCCTGCTCCATCATCACTAAAAAGGACACTGTAGGACCAGCTGCAGTGCTGGTTTTTCGTGAAGCAAAGTGACTCACTGGGAGCTGGAGAAAAGCCACCACGGTTTTTTGACCAGCACTCAGAAAACATTCCCCAGTGTTACCTGCCCGGGCCAGATCAGTAACGAACTTCCAGTCCCTCTGCAGTAAGGCATCCGGTTTGTTAATGTGAACAAGAGTATCGAGAGGATATAAAGTACAAGATAATGGGTCTGTGCTGTGCCAGAAAATGAAGCAAGATGTTCTCAGTGTTTCCATCTGCCCATAGAATGGCCTCAGGCAGCACCCAGAGGTCGGGTGTGGGGCTGGGGAGCGGGGCTGGAGCTGGGCATCGGGAGGGAGCAGGAGCAGTGGGAGGAGGGTTTGGGAATGGTCCGGAGGAGCAGAGGCTTCTCCACTCCAGGGACGAGTGTGATGTGTCCACCCTCAACCATACGCACTCTTTTCTCAAGGACAGAGCCTGGGGCTTGTTCTCTGATCCCTAATTAATTTTCACTTTTTTTTTAACTTAGTTTTGGCATTTTAAGGCCTGAACTGCCTAGTGCTTTTTTCTATTTTATGTCAGCTCACCCTTTATTGTTAAAAAAAACCCCGACTTTAGTGGTTTGCCGTTTTTTTTCTGGTTGTTCCTGCAGTTTTTATGTGGAAGCTACTCATATTTGGTTAAGTTTAAGTCTTCTTCCTCCTTGAAAAGTGTTGTTTCGTGAGCTAAATACTGCTACTGAATTCAGTTCAAACCATTCCCCACGTTCTGTGCCGGGTTCCCCTCATGCCAGGGCAGCGGTGGCAGCCTCCGATTTCAGTAGGGATTTCTTTCCTGGTTCAAGGGTAATCCTGACAAAGCTGTGAGGTCCTTAATTGTCCTTGTCACCTCATCTTTATGTAAGGAAGTGACCCATTGTGAACAGAGAAGGAAGAAGGCTTAATTCTCTCTGCTTTTTAGAGCTTAGACAAAGTAACCCACTTGGTGGATGAGGGAAGGCCTACAGATGTTGTCTCTCGGGACTTTAGTGAGGCCTTTGATGCAGTGTCCAACAGTATCCTCCTGGAGAAACCGGCTGCCCATGGCTTGGATGGGAGTGCTCTGCACTGGGTAAAACGCTGGCTGGAGGCCGGGCCCAGGGAGTGGTGGGGATGGCGCTCAACCCAGTTGGTGGCTGGTCACGAGTGGCGTCCCCAGGGCTTGGTGTGGAGGCCAGTTCTCTGTAACACCTTCAGCAGTGATCTGGATGAGGGCATCAAGTGCATCCTGGCAGTTGGCAGGCGACACCTGGGTTAGGTGGGAGTGTCAGCCTGCTGGAGGGCAGAAAGGCTTTGCAGAGGGATCTGGCCAGGCAGGATGGATGGGCCAAGGCCAGTGGGATGAGGTTCAACAAGGCCTGCCCTTGGGTCACACCAACCCCCTGCAGTGCTACAGGCTGGGGGCAGAGCAGCTGGAGCTGCCTGGCGGGAAAGGCCCTGGAGGGGTTGGTGACTGTGGGCTGAACAGGAGCCAGCAGGGTGCCCAGGTGGGCAAGGAGCCACCAGCATCCTGGCCTGTATGAGGAACGGTGTGGGGAGTAGGACTCGGGAGGTGATCGTCCCCCTGGACTGGGCACTGGTGAGGCCCCACCTCAGGGGATGTGTCCAGTTTTGAGACCCTCACCACAAAGAGACATTGAGGGGCTGGAGCGAGTCCAGAGAAGGACAACAGAGCTGGTGAGGGGGCTGGAGAATAAGTCTGATGAGGAGCTGGTCAGGGAGCTGGGGGTGTTCAGCCTGGAGAGAAGGGGGCTGAGGGGAGACCTTCTTGCGCTCTACAGCTCCCTGAAAGGAGGGTGTAGCCAGGGAGGGTCAGTCCCTGGCGAAGTCAGGGCGATGGGGCAAGAAGGAAACAGCTTCAAGTTGTCCCAGGGGAGGTTCAGATTGGAGATCGGGAACAGTTTTTACATGGAAAGGGTTTTGAAGTCTTGGAATGGGCTGCCCAGGGAAGGGGTTGAGACACCATCCCTGCAGGGATTTAGAGGACAGGTTGACATAGTGCTGAGAGCCAGGGGTTAGTGATGGGATGTTGTTTTTTATCAGAGTTCGGTTGATGGTTGGGCTGGGTGATCTGAAAGGTCCCTTCCAACCTGGGCAATTTTATGATTCTAGGATTCTGCTGCTCCTGCTTTTCTTTTCAAAACCAGTCACCACAACCTGAGCCGTGAGTAGCTGCTGTTGCAGTGCGTGTGTTCATGTGGTGGTTGGCTCCCAACAGGCTCTAGAATTAATCTCAAATAAGTTCCACTTCCAAACTCTATTTTTAGAGGTGCACAGCTGGCTCAGAAACGTGCTGCTGCTGCTGGGACTGCCCGGCATTGATCCTGAGCATGGCATGGGCTGCTGTGGGGAGGGAACAGCTTCAGAGCCATGAAAAAAGGCAGGATTAAAACCATGACTGCTTTTAATAGCGAGGGATTGAAACCAGCTGAGGGGAGGGGAGGTTTCTTTTTTAAAACAAAGCTGTCAGGCGTAGCTGAGCCTTTTGGGGATGTTCGCTGGGCCCTGGGGCAGGGAGTGCAAATCTCAGCCCCTGGGCTGTGGCTGCAGGCACCCACAGACTCTGTGCCAGGGACGGGGACCCCTGAAGGGCCACCCCGTGTGAGGTGAGCCCAGATCAGCAGCTGGAGCAAAGGGGTGGGATGCAGCAAGGCATCTCCACGCCAGGAGTGCTCGGGTTTGCTTTGGCCGGGGATTTATTACACATTATTCATACAAAGAGTTTGGTTGAAGTAGCAAAGTGTAAAATTACATCTTCAATTAAAGCAAAAGAATTCTGCTCTCAGGAGAGTGTCCTTGCAGTCACTCACTGGATTTCTCCATTCACCCTGGTGAGATACTGTTGACTGGAAGGAAAACGCCTGCCATGGATGGAGACATGCTCTCCAAGTAGTGAAGAGTCTGGAAACAGAAATAAATTCAGCCACTGTGGGAGCAAAACTGTGTTTTCTTCGGTTCATTTCCACTATAATTAGCAGTGCACTGGTCACCTGCATGGGAGGTGGCAAGAAAAAGCAGCATTTCTTTCCTGTATTTGAAGCTAGTAAATTACCCAGCCCTTCAGCCCTCTCCGTTCACGAGAGCAGTGATGCGTGCTGACCTTAATGCCTGAGTTTTTCGAGGTGTGGTGCATGCTGCAGTAGCTAAAATGGCTCTTAATGTAGCTTTTGTTTTGAAAATAGACTGATGAAGAACTTGCCGTGAGCAGGGGAAGCGGTGGGTGACTCTAATTGTGCTGCCACCGATGCTCTTGGAATGACTGGAGCACAGCGGTCCCCCGGGAGCCATTCAGACGAACACGAGCTAATGTCATGCTGGAAGGATCCTTTCCCAGCTGCTCAGTTTAAATAGCAGAAGTCATGATTTGCTCGGATCACGAGAGCTTTTGATTCCTCATTTTATCCCAGATTTCCCTGGATGGCGTGTTGCTTCTGCCCTCCCTGCTGTCCACGGGAAGGTGCGGGCAGGGGTGAGCTGTGCTTCCCCCAGCAGCCGCATCAGCAGAAGGGCTTTGGTGCTGGGGAGTGGGTCTCTGCTCCCGAAATCCCCCTTTGGAGGGTCCCTGCTTCCACCCTGCCCAGGCAAGGGACTCTGTGTCTGCTTCAGGGAATTATTGCAGGTGACCTGCCTGGAGCTGCTGGACGGAGCCGTTGTAGTCAGCTCAGTGCAAAGTTTCCTGTTGTCTCGGGCTACTTTTAGCCCCCAGTGACTTGTTCTTAGTCCCCAGGCTGAGCAATGCCTTTAACAAATGATTTCTAAGGGGCAGTTGTCTGGAAGAGGAGACTCCCCTCTGTGCTGGGTATTTTCTGGGCAGTTGGAGGTTGTTGCCCTCGCTCCTTGCAGAGCCCCCTCGGCAGCATGGAGCAGCGAGATGCCACAGGCAGCACCACGCTTTGTTCTGCCTCTCAGCTGTGGCTGTAAATCTTCTGTGGTCACAGTCATCAGAGGATCTTGATGAAAACACGTTGCCTGTGAGCACCTCCTCTGTGGGAAGTGGAGCACTGCTGGCATTAGGAGTCCAGCCATCTCTTTTTCTGAGATTTTTGCTCGTCAGTTCCTATTTGAATCCTTTTCTTTTCTCTTTTTAGGTCACTTCACCTGGGACAAATACCTGAAGGAGACATGTGCCATCCCAGCTCCTGCCCATTGCTTCAAACAGGTGAGAGGGGGAATGGAAACAAGAAAGACCACGGGCGATGGTCCAGCGGGGACCCATGAGCTCTGTGCCTGGAACAGGCCCCTTTTTTGGCAAGGAAGATGTTTAAGGAAATCTAAGATTTACTGAAGCAAAGATAAAATAAGATACATTCAGGCACTCTGAATGTTAGAGCGGTGCAGAAGAGTTAACTCTTGTGTACGTGGATGGCAACACGAAAATACTTTTTCTCTCAGGTGAACTCACTGTCTTGGAGAAAATGTTCCAAGTGGGCTGGGATCTGGGTTTGGTGGGTCCTGCCCCGCAAGGAGATTTTCTTCAGAATCCACCCAGCCTTTGTGGATTGAACAGCACCCCCCAGGCACTGGGTACCTGAGCAAGGGGGCGATAGGGCTGAGTAGAGCGGGGAGAACATTGGGGTGGCACCGCACCCCTGGGCCCAGGCAGAGAGGCAGCAGCTCAGGTGAGCGTCTGTTCGGGTGTTGAGGTGGTGGGTGATTCTCCAGAGAAGCGTCTGACAGGAGAGGGTGGGGCTCGTTGTCCAGATGCTGCAGCACTGGCAGATGGTGTTCATAGAGTCATAGAATGGTCAGAGTTGGAAGGGACCTTAAAAATCATCCAGTTCCAACCCCCCTGCCCTGGGCAGGGACACCTCTCCCTAGAGCAGGTTGCTCCAAGCCCCATCCAGCCTGGCCTTAAACACTTCCAGGGATGGGGCATCAACAACTTCCCTGGGCAACCTGTCCCAGTGCCTCACCACCCTCACAGCAAAGAACTTCTTCCTAAGATCTCATCTAAATCTCCCCTCTTCCAATTTAAAGCCATTCCCCCTCGTCCTGTCACTCCCCTTCCTGACAAAGAGTCCCTCCCCAGCTCTCCTGGAGCTCCCTTCAGATCCTGGAAGGCTGCTATCAGGTCTCCCCGGAGCCTTTTCTTCTCTGTTCTGCGTCACAGATCTGCCAGGGCTCAATGAACTTTCTTTGCTGCTCCGTGGTGTCTGCCCCAAGCTGGGCTCAGAGAATGCCCTCAGGTTTTGGAAGGATCAGTTTTGATGCTCTTGGGGCTTAATATTTGTGACTGAGGTGGTGCGTGTATTGGAAATCCTGTTTCTGACTGGATCCCTGTCCTTTTCTTTGCAGTCGTACACTCCACCTGCAAATGAATTCAAGATCAGTATGAAGCTGGAAGCCCAGGACCCCAGGAACACCACCTCCACCTGCATCGCCACCGTGGTGGGTCTGACGGGCGCCCGCCTGCGCCTGCGCCTGGACGGCAGCGATAACAAGAACGATTTCTGGCGGCTGGTGGACTCTGCTGAAATCCAGCCCATAGGAAACTGTGAGAAGAACGGAGGGATGCTGCAGCCTCCACTGGGTGAGCTGAAGTTCAGCTGTCCAGCAGCCACCTGTATTGTCTGTGGGGAAAACCCCAGGGGTTTTTATATTTATGTTAGAGTTGGAGGGGACCTTGAAGATCATCAGGTTCTGTGCACAGGAATATAAACGTAGTCTGCCCCTGCCTGGTGTAAAGCAGCCCTGTCAGCCTGGGCTCTTAAACAGGCGGATCCCACCCCAGGTCTGTGTGTCCACATGGACATCGTGGCATGGATAGGGAGAGGCTTTAGAGCGTAGAAGAAAGAGCTCTTTGCTCGTGGGTCAGCTGCTTGCACTCCTTCCAGCTCAAGCTGAGGATCAGCACGTGCTAATAATCCTGCCTGTGTGCCTTCTGAAATTCTCCCTGTGGATCTCAAAGGAAAAACACATTTTCCACTCATTTGTAGAAATTCCAGGGCCACTCTTATTTCCCAGAGAGCACACAAAACAGTCAACGGCCACCCCACAGTCCTGCTGTGGGAGGCAGCGTGGCTGCGATGGCCTTTCCTGGGTGGTTGCCGGTACAAGGAGAGAACAAATCCAGGCTCTTTCTCTCTGGGAGACAGCACCCAGTCACACGGGCAGTGCTGGCCCGTGGCTGTAGCCAGGACTGCAGCTCTGCCCATTGCCCTTTAGTTTGGGCTCCTGATCCTGCTGGATCACTGTGCTCTCAAAGGGGGGCTGGTGTCTGGGCACCTGTAAATCCTGGTGACGTCTCCTTCTCTGGAGGCAGTGAGGGCTGAGGCGTCTGCTGCTGGATCCTGACACTGATTTCAAAAGCCTTTACACTTTGGTTCCTGCTGGCTCGGTGTGTCTGTGCCCGGATGGCTTTGGGGCAATAGCAGGTTGGCTGGAGACCATCTGATGGGGAAGCAGAATGTCTGAAAAGGTTCCCGGTGATTTAGGTCCCGACTCACATGCAGAGGCACTGGCAATATTTCATCTGTTTATTTATTTCATTTTGCCTGGCTGCAGCTTTATGAATCCCCTGGGCAGTCGAACACTTCTCCCGGTCTTGTCTGGAAGTTCAACACACATTATTTTTTTGACACTGGCCACATGATGAGCTGATTTGCTGGTTCTTCCCAGTTAAGCAGCAGGATGAGCCTGCTTTTGCCTTCTGTTGCTCACTATTTATTTATTTATGAAGTTTCTTCATAAATCTCTCTCTCAACTAGCAAATAGTATCAAGGCGACCTATAGTGATACAAGAAACTTTCACTACCTTGAATTAGGAGTATTTTTGCTCCTGTTTTTTTCCTGGAGCAGCGTTTGTGAGCTCTGGCTCCCCCAGGGCAATCCCAGTTGCAATGGGACACTTGGACCTGACCTGAATATGAGGCAGGAACCTCATGATTCTGGTACCTCACACTGTGCGCATGGCTTGTGCGAGTCCAGTTGTACCCTTTCCCTTCACAGTCCCTTCAGACAGAGCCCACTGCAGCTGTTCATGTAAAAGCTCCCACGTTTTACGTTCCTTCCCCGGGTGAGCTGGCCCTTTGCAGCCACCTCTTTGAAACCCTGTTCCCAGGGAGCAGCTCCCAGCCCCGGTGCAGCCTGTTCCTGGCCGAGGTGGGTTCCGCCGGTGCCTTGTCGGGATGTTGCCGGCAGATGGCAATAGGTGTGATGGAGCTGCAGAGCACAGCTCCTTCCGACAGGGCCGGGAGGGAGGATTTGTGGTCTGGAAGAAGAAGGCTGTGTGCCCGGCTCTGGTCTGGGACATCTGCTTAACCTTGAGCCAGGCAAGA
>VXBW01004649.1:158622-196516 GCA_013400375.1 Thinocorus orbignyianus
AGAGGGCTGGAGCAGCTCTGCTGTGAGGACAGGCTGAGAGAGCTGGGGCTGTTCAGCCTGGAGAAGAGAAGGCTCCGGGGAGACCTTGGAGCAGCCTTCCAGGATCTGAAGTGAGCTCCAGGAGAGCTGGGGAGGGACTCTTGGTCAGAAAGTCTAGTGATAGGACAGGGGGTAATGGTTTTAAATTGGAAGAGGAGAGATTGAGATGAGATATTAGGGAGAAGTTCTTTGCTGTGAGAGTGGTGAGGCACTGGAACAGGTTGCCCAGAGAAGTTGTTGATGCCCCATCCCTGGAAGTGTTTAAGGCCAGGCTGGATGGGGCTTGGAGCAACCTGTTCTAGGGAGAGGTGTCCCTGCCCAGGGCAGGGGGGTTGGACCTTGATGATCTTTAAGGTCCCTTCCAACTCTGACCATTCTATGATTCTATGGTTATAAGCAGTGCAGAAAATCAATGTTTAGGATCGACCTAAAGAATAAGGATTGTTCCTTAGCTACTTTAAACCCTGTCTGGTGGGAAAGAGAGCAGGAGATGCGCACACAGCTGGAGCTGCTGCTGCTGGGGTTCAGGGCAAGGCAGCTGGAAGGGCGAAACATGAGCCTGTGATAAGAAACACTGCAAAGAAAGAAGAAAGAGATAAGAGGGTCATTAATGATTGTAGTTTTCAGGGCCACCTGCCCTCAGCAGGGAAGTGGGGTGAAGGAGATCCTCCCTCAGCCAAGGCATGGATGGGCTTGTAGACAGGAGGAGAGTCCACTTCCATGGGAAGTTTAGGTTCTCATAACCCATCCTAGATTAGAGGAAAAGTTCAGCTCTTAGTAGTCAGGGAAACACATGTTGAAGGAGAATCCACAAGAAGTTACTTTCCTTTCTGAAGTGTTTTGTAAGATGAAAAGCTGTGAACTCCTGGGGGAAGAGAAACCAAACCAGGGTATTCTCGGACACCTTCCAGCTCTGAGCTCTGCCCCAGCAGAGGTGATGCCCCAAAGAGTCCGTTCACGCCGGTGAAGGGACACAGGCTGGGGAAAACAGACCGAGCAGGTGGGATCAGGGCTTTCTGCCTTCCTGTGCTGATTGTGAGTGCAGGCATCTCAGATTTTCTCCAAGATCTGGGTGTTTACCCAACAGAGCATGTAGAACTATTTTATTTAAATATTAGATTTCAAAGCCATGCTGCATTTTTCTGGGGTTTGTGCTACAGTATCAGGAACTGTAGCTGTGATTTACTCGAGAAAGTGTGAGATGTTCACAGGCTGCCACAGGAGCCCTGCTGCTGGCTGTGTGTGTCATCCCACCAGTGCTGCTGCTGGAAGATGCTGTGGAGGGATGGTCCCCCCTGGCTTCTTGAAAAGCAGCTCATTTTCCAGGTCCTGAGAAGTCCAGATTTAATCCTCGCATACTCACAGATGCACACACACTCCTCTGGCACTGCAGTAGCATCCCTTAAGGCTCCTGGACCATGTTTAGCACATAGAATCCTACAATGGTTTGGGTTGGAAGGGACCTTAAAGCCCACCCAGTGCCACCCCCTGCCCTGGGCAGGGACACCTCCCACCACACCAGGTTGCTCCAAGCCCCATCCAGCCTGGCCTTGAACCCCTCCAGGGATGGGGCAGCCACAGCTTCTCGGGGCAACCTCTTCCAGTGCCTCACCACCCTCACAGCAAAGAAGTTCTTCCCCAGATCTCATCTCCATCTCCCCACTTTCAGTTTAAAACCCTTCCCCATCATCTTACGGCTCCCCTCCCTGATCCAGAGTCCCTCCGCAGCTTTTCTGGAGCCCCTTTGGGGATGGGAAGGGGCTCTGAGGTCTCCCTGGAACCTTCTCTTCTCCAGGCTGAACCCCCCCCATCTCTCTCATCTTGTTCTCCCAGCAGAGGGGCTCCAGCCTTTGGATCATTTCTGTGGCCTCCTCTGGACTCATTCCAACGGCTCCATGTCCTTCTGCTGTTGGTGGCCCCAGAGCTGGAGGCAGCAGTGCAGAGGTGTCTCCCCAGAGCAGAGCAGAGGGGTAGAATTCCCCCCTTTGCCCTGCTGGACATACTGTTGGGAACGCAGCCCAGGGTGCAGGTGGTTTCTGGGCTCCCAGCCCATGTTGCCAGGGCACATGGAGCTTCTCATCCACCAACACTCCCAAGTCCCTCTCCTCAGGGCTGCTCTCTGGTCATTCTCCACCCAGCCTGGATCTGGGCTTGGGAGTGCCCTGTCCCGGGTGCAGGACCTTAAACTTGGCCTGGTTGAACTTCATTAGGTTTGCCCAGGCCCAGCACTACTGGAGGGCAGGAAAATCCCATGAAATACCTTAAAAATACCACAAATACCTTAAACCCCAGGGGCAGGGACACAGACAGCCTGCAGCCACCTGGTACAGCCACCAAGGGCTGTAACGCTGACTCTGGGCTGTGCCTCCTGCTGATGCTGGGTTTCTCTGGGGTTCCTCGATGGGTTCCTTACACCCTTTCCCACCCTTTGGATGCTCCATAACTGAGCGAGGGAGGGGTGACGCCGTGCTGGCTGTGGGAGCAGGACAGCAGGGAAAGTGTTAAGGGCGGGCTGGCTGAGCTGGAGGCCGGAATTTGGAGGATGGAGTTCCTGCCTTGGCACCAACTCGGCTGGTGGAGAGGCCCGTGGTGGCTGGGAGGGCTGATGCGGGGCACGTCCTGCTGTGCCAGGGCTGGTGGGAGCCACGGCCAGGGCCGGGCACACCCTGGTGCTCGGAACCCTTAAAGCCTTGAGAGCTGGGGTGGTTCTGAGCAAATCAGAAAAGGACAGATGATCCCCCCCTCCCCCTTTTAGGAAAAAAAAAAAAAGAGGAGAGGGAGAAATTAAAGAGATTCAGGAGTTTAGAGCAACCAACCTACTTCAATAAAAACATAAAGAATAATAATATAATGAATAATAAAAGAAAATTTAAAAAAAAAAAAGAAAGAAAAGAAAAAAAAGTATACAGTATAGACAAAACCGTATCAGGCTCCCAAGATGACAACCACCTCACCAACAGGCAACAGTCTCAGGCTGGACCTGGTGATCGACAGGAGCTGGATTCCAGCTCTGGAGTCAGGAATGCTCAGATCGGGATCAAAGGCAGACGAGCAGGCAGGGTCCTCCTTGGACATCGGTCATCGAAGAAAGAGAGAAAAAGGGGCCCGACCCTTTGATCCCTCAGCTCTTACACTGAGTGTGATGTGGATGGGATGGAATACCCTGCTGGTCAGATTTTGGGTCACTTGTCCTGTCTGCTCCTTGCAGGTGGGACCCTTCGACGCTTCCACTTCCGACCCTTCAATGGCCAAATAACGCAATTCCCTGCCCTTGGTTGTTCCAGCCATAAGGATCAGCAAGGGCCTCCCTGCAGACCGTTCCTTGGGATAATCGGGTCTTACTGTGAGACAAAACAGTTCTCTGAACAGTGTGCTGTTAATTTCAGTTTAGTTAGAAGAGGCCCAGCTAAGAAAGTAAAATTGTAAAACAGAAAATTGGTTCATTTTACCCCAAACCAGGACAAGAGCCTTCGCCAAGGTCTGCTCGAGCTGTCAGGCACTGCTCCCTCTGCCAGGGGTGGGACACCCTGGCAGCAGGACAACGCTTCCCTCTGCTTGCAGAGGGAGCAGAAGGTAAGGGCAGTAGCTGGTTGCCGTGGGGATACGCTGGAGTGGAGCTCAGGTCCCCTCCTGGGCTCGCTGTGCCAGGAGCGGGGATGCCGGGATTGTCGCAGGGAGGCACAAAATGCTGATGCTGGAGAGAAAGCTCATGAAGTTCTTCCTCTCTCACCACCGCTGCCACGCTGTGATTTAGCTGCTTGATGTCCTCCATGAAGGTGGTGCTCAGATGCTGGATGTTCTGCCTGTGGGCAAAGCTACTATGTGTTTTATGACTTCATTTTTGATGTCGCTTGGTTTCTCTTCCTCCTTTGGGGCGAGAACACAGCAGCAAGTGGAGGCACCTCTCCAGGTAACTGGCAGGGTAACACCCAGGTGAGCTCTTGTGCTTCACTGCCGGGAGGAGATGAATTACTGTCACTTCAGGGGTGAGCTGGGATTTGGAGCTCATCCACCAGGCTGGGTGGCATTTGTTGGTGTCGGGGTGCCTGGATTTGGGACCACACAGGTAGAGCTTGTTACTGATAGTGGGAGGTTTCACAAAGAACGTGAGTCTAATGCACATGTGGCCACGGTGCCGCGGGGTCGCTGCCTTTAACGCCACTGCCAGAAGATCCCAAGGAAAGATTCTTGGGCTGTTTGGAGCCAAGGAGCTTTGCAGGACTCCTGCCTGGGTGTGAATGCGTATCGTAGAATCGTAGAACGGTCAGAGTTGGAAGAGACCTTAAAGATACTTGAGTTCCAACCTCCTTGCCATGGGCAGGGACACCTCCCACCAGACCAGGTTGCTCAAAGCCCCATCCAGCCTGGTCTTGTCCTGGAACACGCGTTGGCTTTGGGCCTCTGGGGCTGTGAGAAGAGAACCCAGCACAGTGGAAGGCACTTGCCCCCCTGGCCCCCTCTGGGTGTGACAGTGCCCCCAGCTCAACAAGCGGGAGATCTGTGGCTCAGTGGGAGCAGCGCATCTGGTGTGTCCCAGACTTGGTGTTACTGTGGGATGTCCTGGCAAGAGCCTCTGGGAAGAGGAGCTGACCTCGGAAAGGCAGAGTGTCCACCATCCCCCAGCCTGTCCTTCATACTAGTGTCTAGGCCTTCCTCCCAGCTTGAGTTTTCCTCATCTGTTTTGTTCTAAAATATTTCATAGCGCAGAGTGACTGGGTTGTATTCAGGACTTTTCCTTCCCTTTCCCATCCTGCTTCCTGCCCCAAAACAGGGTGTAAAAATCTCAGGGCTTTCCTGAGGCGTGGGAGGACGTTTCTGCAGGAGCATCACTGGTGAGACCTTCCTCTCCTTGGGTGAATAGTGCTGAGGTCACCGCTCGATTTCTGCCCCATCTCTGCTCAGTAACAGCGGTTCTGCTGATGGGACGTGGTGCCGGGCGGGGCTTCTGGAGGCTGAAGGTCTCGAGAGCTTTTAGGACACGGTTGATGGGATGGTTGTGATTGAAGCAGCGTATGCACATGGGAGAAATTTTGGTGGGATTTTTCACAGTGTCTCTACAGGAGCAAGAACGTCGCAACATGCTTTTGAGACTGCTGGGAAGCTGCTGCTTATTTTTTGTTTCCTCACTAATTTTTGGAGATGGAAATCGAATGCTGTTGAGCCCAGCTCTGACCCTGGCTTTGGTGAGGAGGAATATGTTCCACAAAACGTACCACAGAGTATGTTTTATTGAATCTGGGAAGTTCATACTGAACATTCAGCCCCACTTGTTACAAAGGTTGGACCTTTTGTGCCTTGTTATGGTTTTCCTCTTCATCTTTGGTATTTTTATCACTTCTGAACAGGCTTTAAAAAGAACAAAAGGTGGAATAAACCCCACCCACTTTGCAGTCTCCTTCTTCTCTGTGCACTGGCATGTTGAAGGTGTTCTGCTAATGTTTAACCAGGAAGGTGAAGCTAAAGAAAGAGCTTCAGAGGGGAGCAGAGCAAGCAGAAGCCCCAGGAACACGCCTGAATAGCCTGAACACGACGAGAGTACTGAAACATTCTGATTCTCAACGTGGGGTGTTGGAAACCCAGTGGTAATTAATTCCCAGGGGCAGAAGATGATGGAGTCAGTCAGAGTAGCCGTGGTGGCCTCTCCTGCTGCGTGTTTTAAGGGATTGTGTCCTGGAAGTAGCTGATACAAACAGCAGTGTGGCTGTGCTGCGGAGCCTCCCGCCGGCTGTACATCTGGGCACAGAGCAGTGACCTCTGCCAGGGGGCAGCTGGGCTTGGCTGGGACCTCCTGTCAGAGCCTCACCCGGGCTCCAGGTTGGTGTCCTCCTAAGCCCATGGCTTGAGGACCGCTGTGTGGGTCAGCCCTGCTGCTTTGGGCAGCCCCCCATGGTACGTGCTCTGCTGATGGCCTCTCCCAAAGCACCGAGCCTGGAAGAGCTGCAGTCCAATGGTTTTCCTGAGGCGTGGAAGTGAGTGAGTTTATGTTGTCAGTGTCTGTGTCAGGACCAAAGGTGCTGGTTCTGCTCCTGTACCATCCAGTGAACAGCCAGGCGTTTGCTGCTGGAGTCACCATGTGTCTGTGGGCACCGTTACTCAGGGGACAATCTCAGCCTGGCTTTGGGGCAGGCAGATTGAGCATTGAAGTTCAGATTTGTACTCGATGTTGTTCTGACGTGGCCATTTCTCTTGGAGCTCCCTGGCTGCCCCTCTGTGTCTTCTTTCACCTGCTGGTGCCTCCCTTTGGATAGGAGCTTGAGTTTCAGCTCTGCCGATGCATTTCCCACGCTGGAGCTCCCAGCTCAGCTCTCCTGCCCCTTTTGTGGTTCTGAATGTCTCGGGTTTGATTCCGTAGCTGCCTCACAGCCGTTAAAACAAGGGACAGTTACAACATTTTTATTTTCGCAGTGGGCTGGAGAAGATGAGGGTAACCAGGGGGATCACGGTGAGCAAGAGCCCAGGTTGTGCTGCTGCCAGTTTATTTGGAATAAGAGGTAGTGGGATGGGGCAGAAGGCCAGCTGCTGATTTGGGATGTGAAGAGGGTGGCTGTAGACAGATGTGGCATTTGCATGTCCTCTGTGTTTGAACCACGTGCCCTGCTGGTTTCATTGCAGCTCCTTGTTGTTTGAGCTGAGCTCGGAGAAGAGGCTGTGCCAGGGGGAGCCAGTGCCCCTGTGCTCTCACTGCGCCTGCGGAGAAGAATCACAGAGTCCATCTCCAGCTCTCCTGGAGCTCCCTTCAGATCCTGGAAGGCTGCTCCAAGGTCTCCCCACAGCCTTCTCTTCTCCAGGCTGAGCAGCCCCAGCTCCCTCAGCCTGTCCTCACAGCAGAGGGGCTCCAGCCCTCACTGGCCTCACAGAGCTGGACCCAGAGATGAGTTGTCTGAACACTGGAGAAATACAAAAGATGATGCTGGCCCAGAGTGCAGGGCAAGGCCACCAGCTGTGTAAAAATGGGCTGCAGAGGTGGCTGGTCACTGGTTCATACAAACAAATATTTCTCTGTGGGTGATGAGGACACTCTATGGAACAGCTGACTGCGCTGTGCAGTGCGGGCTCTCATTCTGTGGAGAGGCTCCTGCGCAGCCCAGGTCTCCACACTGACCCCCTCAAACGAACCTCGCTGCCCAAAACTGCAGTTTTTCTCTGGGGTGTAAATACCTGGGCCAGGTCCGTTCCCAGCGTGGTCTTTCTGCTCCTTTGATTTGTCTTCTGGGAGGCAGGAGAGGGAACGGCAGGGGAAAAGAGGGGCTGAAGGAATGACTGGAGAAAGTCCAGTGGAGGCTACGGAGATGATGCCTGGAGCATCTCGCTGCTGAGGAAAGGCTGACACCTGGGGCTGTTCAGCTGGAGAAGAGCAGACTGAGGGGGGATCTCATCGATGCTGAGCAATAGCCAAAGGGCAAGGGGCAAGAGGATGGGGCCAGACTCTTCTCAGTGGTGCCTGGGGACAGGACACGGGGTGATGGGCACAAACTGAAACGTGGGAAGTTCCATGCCAGCATGAGGAAGAACTTCTTTCCTGTGAGGGCGGCAGAGGCTGCCCAGAGAGGGTGTGGAGTCTCCGTCTCTGGAGACGTTCAAACCCACCTGGACACGATCCTGTGGGACCTGCTCTGGGTGACCCTGGTCTGGCAGGGGGTTGGACTGGGTGATCTCCAGAGGTCCCTGCCAACCCGTGCCCAGCTGGTATTCTGTGAGGAAGTAGGAATGTGCTGCTCCTCCAAGCTCCAGCCACATAATTTGGCAGCATGAGACACCCCTGGCTGGTTGTGCAGATGTTCCGCAGCAAATGCGCTGAGAGATGAGGAGCTCATTGTTCGGGGAGAAACTTCTTGGCTGCTCCGGCGGTGGCTGGAGTGCTGCCCTGCTCCCTGAGCCGTATTGCAGTATTTTGTAAAAAAGGTCATAGAATCATAGAATGGTCAGAGTTGGAAGGGACCTTAAAGATCATCCAGTTCCAACCCCCCTGCCCTGGGCAGGGACACCTCTCCCTAGAGCAGGTTGCTCCAAGCCCCATCCAGCCTGGCCTTAAACACTCCCAGGGATGGGGCAGCCACAGCTTCTCTGGGCAACCTGTTCCAGTGTCTCACCACCCTCACACACAAGAACTTCTTCCTAAGATCTAATCCAAATCTCCCCTCTTCCAATTTAAAACCATTACCCCTTGTCCTGTCACTCCACTCCCTGACCAAGAGTCCCTCTCCAGCTCTCCTGGAGCTCCCTTCAGATCCTGGAAGACTGCTCTCACGTCTCCCCGAGCCTTCTCTTCTCCAGGCTGAACAGCCCCAGCTCTCTCAGCCTGTCCTCACAGCAGAGCTGCTCCAGCCCTCTGAGCATCTTGGTGGCCCTGCGCTGGACCTGTTCCAACGGTTCCATGTCCTTTCTGTGTTGAGGACTCCAGAGCTGGACACAGGACTCCAGGTGGGGTCTCAGGAGCACAGAGCAGAGGGGGAGAATCCCCTCCCTGGCCCTGCTGCTCACGCTGCTTTTGATGCAACCCAGGATACGGTTGGATTTCTGGGCTGCAAACTCAGTTTCCCCATTCAGTTGATAACTCTATCCAGGGGCTAGAAAGCAGCTGATTTCTTTGTTGTGTGGGGGAGCAATTTAGACCTGGCTTTGGGGACTAAGGAAATGTGTGTGCTCAGCACTGAGCTGAAAACGGCTTTGCTGAGGATGGCGATTTGGGCATCCTTGCTCTTCGCAGCGCTGTCCCTGCCTCTGTCTCTGATCTTGTTCCAGGCACTTCTGTCCGTTCACTTCTGTCTGTTTATTTTGTCGTGGGCAGCGCAGGGACCGTGCTAACCCCCGGGGGCTCCTGGTGAATGAGACCCTTGTGTTGCTCGTCCCTGACACGTGCTGGGTCTCAAAGCTCCGCGTTGAGGAGTCTCTGCACACATACCTTGGGACTCTAAAAAAAGTCAGTAACTGCTGAGTAATCCTAAGAGTTCATGTCTTTGAAATGATGCTGGAAGCTGGGTAAAAGCATTCGGAGTTGCTTTACATTGGATGCTTGAGCGGAAGAGCCAAATCAGTGTAAAGGAACCCCTAAAAATGCTCCGTCTGATCCAAGAGTTTTTGTTATGGGGCCGTTGGAGAGCAGCCCCCAGGGCTCTGTGCGTGCAGCGGGACAAGGCAGAGCTTGGCCCTGCCTGAAGATCTATCTGGAAGGGCTGGAACTCTGTGAAAGCGAGAACCTAGGACTCAGCTGCAGGTTTGAGGGATTTATGCTTGATTTTTGAGCAGCATGTTCAGATGGTTTCTGCCATGACATCCAGTGTCCTGATCTCTCATTTTTCCAAAGTGGAATCTTTCCCCCTGGCTCTTTCTGGCCACTGCTGTGCTTTGAACTGATGTTCTCAGACAGTGAACCTTACAGACCAAGTTCTTCATCTTTAGGAGCACCAGGCAGCTCAGAGCCCATCATTTTCTATCTGAAGGTCAGAGTGGTTTTCTCAGGATTCATTGCTTTGTGTTATCAGTGCCATGGTCACCTGCTGTTTCCTTGCCCTGAGACTCAGTCTCCTGCCTTCTCTCTGGAGCTGCTGGTGGGCTGCCACTGTCCCATCTGCTCTGGGAAGTGTGACTTATTAGAAAACTTTCTCACCTTGCTTGTCCCCTCTCCAGGTCACTCATGGATACGTTGAGCAGTGCAGATTCCTCTGTGGATCCTGGTGTGCTCCGTGTAGACCCCTTCCCTCTGCAAGGGGGACCATTTGCCCCTGTCTCTTCTAACCCCTGGTTTATCCCTGTGAGAGTCATTAGACGTTCAGAACATTCAGCCTGTCAGTAAATGCACAGGGCCTTGCTTTGGTTTTAGGCTCTTCTCCATCTGCCTCTGGATGTCCTGCCCAAAACCAGACATTAAAACGCAGCCTGGTGCTCAGGATGCTGGGGACAGAGATGGTTTCAGGGACTGGGTTGCGTTTTTTGCATGTAACCACTGGGCAGTGAGGTCAGGGAGGGGATCAGTCAATAAAGCACCTCATGGCTTCCAGTCAAGGCGACGGCAAGTTTCAGTAGTTGAGAGCTGAAGCTGGACAAATCTTGTGTGAAAAGAACACACATCTTTGGAAGTGAAGATCCCTGATCATGGGAACACCTCGAACATGCTGAGTCAGGTGGCGCTTGGATCCTCTCGCTGTGTGACTGTGTTGGATACCTCCTCTGAGCTCTCAGCCTTAGCTCAGGCAGACATTTTAGGCTGGAATCCCCACAGGAGACGATGAGTTATCGGAATAACTGCATTCTGACTTCTAAATTCCAGGATTTGGAGGATTGTTCTTAATCCCCGTCCTTGCAAGGAGCTTGTGTCTCCCAGCCATGCTCTGACCCTTCCTCCTGTGTTGTTTCTGCCTCGCTTGTGCCAGACATCCTGAGTTGTTTGCTGAAGAATAGCCATGAGTTGTTGCTAAAGAATGGCCAGGAGCAGGTTGAAAGCTTATGGGTAGGAATTGGGGATTGGGACAACAAAGGGAGCCTTGTGGTAGGAGTCTACCACGGGCCACCTGGCCAGGCAGAGCCTATGGATGATGCCTTCTTACTCCAGCTTGAGGAGGCATCGCAGGCACAAGCTCTCGTCCTGCTGGGGGATTTTAACCAACCCAAAATCCATTGGAAAAGCAACACGGCTGGCTGCAGGCACTCCAGGAAGCTCCTAGAGTGCCTGGATGACAACGTCTTGAGACAAGAAATTAACAGCCGTACTGAAGGAGATGCGTTGTTGGACCTGTTGGTCACAAATGCAAGCGAAACCGTCAGGGCTGTCAAAGCTGAAGGCAGCCCGGGCTGGAGTGATTGTGCCCTCGTGCAGTTCACTGTCCTGAGGAGTTTGAAGCCAATGAGAAGCAGAGTTAGGACTCTAAATTTGAAGAAAGCAAACTTCCAGCTCTTCAAGGAGGAAGAAATCAGGACCCCATGGGAAACAGCCCTCAGGGACAAGGGAGTGGAACAAAGCTGGGAGATCTTTAAGGATGCTCTCTATAGAGCACAAAATATCTCAGTCTCCACTTGTAGGAAATTGGGCAGGGAGGGCAAGAAACCACCATGGTTGAGCCATGACCTACTGGTCAAACTAAAGGGCAAGATAGGGCTACACCAGAGGTGGAAGAAGGGACAGGCATCCTGGTCTAGTTGGGGATGTTCCTGCGACTGTGGGGAGGTCAGACTAGATGACCTTTGGAGGTCCGGTCTGACCTGGACAGTTCTATGATTCAGCCTTCCTAGAGCCAGTATTTGGGTCCTAGTCTTGCTTATGGTGGCCAGTGACAATGATCTCTGCTTTGGGAAGAATTGCAGGGCTTTGAAGCTTTTACATCTTCTTCTTGGACAGGCACCAAGCTCTAGTTCCTCTCCAGCTCCAGTCTTTAGAATGTCTGGGTTTGAGCTGCTGAGTAGATTCATAGAATTGTCCAGGTTGGAAGGGACCTTTAAGATTTTCCAGTCCAGCCATCAACCGAACTCTGATAAAATCCTTCACTAAACCATGTCTCTAAGCATTAAGCCAACCCGTCTTCTAAATCCAGGGTTGGTGCCTCATCTCCTTCCCTGGGCAGCCCATTCCAAGGCTTCATAACCCTTTCTGTGTCAAAATTGTGCCTAATACCTAATCTGAACCTCCCCTGGTGCAACTTGAGGCTGTTTCCTCTTGTCCCATCTCCTGTGACTTGGGAGAAGAGACAGATCCCCCCTGGCTACACCCTCCTTTCGAAGAGAATCCATCCGGGGGAGGGTTCAGACAGGTCTCAACAAGATTTCTGTTCTCTGACAGATTGGCTTATATTAAAAGTGTCTCCCTAACCCAGCTCTTTGGGTTTCCTTCTGACCTTGCAGTGCTGAAGCAGCAGGGAGTACCAAAAAACCCCTGGGTCTACCGGGCTTTCTCCATATCCTTAAAATGGGTGTAAGAGGCATTTTCTGTCCTTGGAGAAACCACCCCCTGCGTGTCAGGACACTGTAATGGTTGTTGCTGGTGTCTCTAGAGAGAAGGAGGTGAACCACCACTGTGTCTGTGAGTACAGTAGCCCAGAGCACATAAACCAGGGATTTGGGGGTTTGTGGCCCAGCAGTGAATGCAGAGCCATGAACAGCTGGGGTGTCAGAGGGAAAGGCAGGAAACCCTTCTCCATCTTCAGCTCTTCTCTTCCATGTTACCCTGCATGTTTGGGCTTTGTTGTTCTTATCCCTGGGACATAATTTTGTCTTTTTCAAGCTGTGACAAGCCTGAGATGAGCTGATGAGCGATGAATGCTGCTTTCTAGTGTTGGCCAACCCTCAAAGTAGGGTCGGCAGTTTTACAGGATCTTCTGTAACCAGGAGTTGGAGTCCCCGAGCGGTGGCAGCCGCAGGCGCTGCTGGTGCTGGGTGTCACAAGGGACATTTTGGCATCAGGAAACGGAGCCTAAAGTCCTAAACTCTCTGTCAAGTCTCTCTGTTTCTGCAGGAGAACGCTTGTTTAATCCATCAGTGATAAATAACCTGGTCCGTGGTGTCTGCTCTGAGTTCAGCAGCGCTTGATCCTGCATCTTCAGGGTAATTGATGTTTCTTGCAGCAGCCGAACTGCTGCGATGCCACCCGGCCTGTTGCTGTGTCTGCCCTGTGCTGGGTGTCCCCGTGACCCACAGCAGCCGAAAATTTGCATGGATTGGCCTTCTGTTCCATTAATGGGCTGGAATGATTAGCCACGAGTTCAGATCACAGATTCGCTCGGGTCGGGAGGAATCTCTGGAGATTGCATGGCCCGACTTCTGGCCTGAAGCAAGGCCAGCGTTGGAGAGGCACTGGAGTGCTCAGGGCCCGTGTGAGGCGTTCCTCAGCAACAGCAAACTCTTCATTTCTTGAGTGAGAGGGTCCCACTTGATTGTCTGAAAATTTGACTCCTCTCAGTGTCTCGCTGTGGGGTGAAAAGAGTGGTACAAGGAAGAAGAAGAAGGTGGTGATGTCCCTGGCAGAAGCTCGCTGTTGGGCTGGCACCATCACTGGCTGGACAGGACACAGGCAGTGGAAGCTGTGGGCAGCTGGGGGGTCTGCGGGTGATGGTCTGCAGCTGCAGGGTGACCTGATTGCTGGGCACAGCCATTGCCAGCACCGGGGCTTGCTGGGGAGGTGCCAGCAGGGCTGAGCGCTCCCTTCCACGACAACTCCCTGCTTAAAGGCATGGAATGCTTTGGGTTAGAAGGGACCTTCAAGATCATCTAGTTCCACCCCCCTGCCACGGACAGGGACACCTCCCACTAGCCCAGGTTCTGGATCCACTAGCCCACTGCTGCTCGGCCGTGTGCTTGTAACATCAGGGGCTGGAATCCTGAAGGAAAGTAACAGGCACCTGGCAAAATCTTTAGGCTCATTGAGGAAGGATCCAGTCACTGGAGGTGGTTGTAAATACTGGGAGCCAGCAGCGTGGCCGGCCTGAGCCCTGGGTGGGATGACTCTGCTCTGAAGTGGCCGGTGTTTCCTCATCACTCTGATTGCTTGCAGCTCAGTATGTCTGGTAGGGGCAAGATTCTGGTTACAGTTGAAAAAAAAAAAGCCAGAGAAGTCTGCTGGATGGTCCTGGATGGTGGGATGATAAGATTTTTTTCATTAAAATGCTCTTCAGGTTAGAAGAATGTGCCTTACATCAGTCTCATTCAAGCATCAAGAGGAAAGAAGGTGTAGGTGCGTGTTGGGTGACGCGTTCAGCGCTGTTTCAGCAGTGCTCGTGGGCACCGACCAACCACCCAGCACATTTTCTGTCTGTTAACAGCCTGAGCTGCTGCCCCTTCAGCTGTGCATCCCCCTCTTTGGTTGAACAACGCTCCGGGCTGTTCCATCCCTCCCTGTGGGAGCCGAGGCAGTGGCAGGGACGTCCTGCCAGGGGTGGCAGGTCCTGGGGACACTCCTGGTGTCTGGGGTTTCCTGTCACAAGGGCTGCCCTCGCCCAGACCCGGGTGAAACCCTCCCTTGCCCTGGAACCCAAAGTGAGTCTTTAACCCTGGCAAGTTCACCTCACCTGGAGTATCTTTGGAGATGAAGTGGACAATAGATATTTCTAGTATTTATTGTACCAAAAGATAAAATATTTTTTAATATTTTTAATATTTAATATTTTTTAATGTGAAGCCTTGCACACCAGGAGGTCACCTGGCATCAGTCTCCTTTTCCCTGGCACTGGGATTTTCTAGGTTCCAGTCTGGGAGCCAAGGGTGCAGTTCAGCAGCTCTGCCAGCTGCATCCCAGCTGCTCTGCTGGGTCTGTTGACCTCTGCGTCCTAAACATGCCCTGGCCACGTGGCCTTGCTGTGACACTGAGCTGGCAGCTGGGGGTCTGTTCCGTCTTCCCCTGTCTTTGGCACTGCCAAGGAGACACAAATGCCCAGAAATGTCCATGTGGGTGCAGGCTGCAAGTCCTGGAAGCCAGGACTGGTGTTACCTCACAGCAGGACCAAAGGACTTCACACAAGGGCATGACTCCCGCTCCTCCAAGCCCCAGCTGCCATTGGGAACCCAGGGTTTCTTGTGCCTGGTCATACCCAGTCTCCCTGGGGAAGGCACAGGGGCCCAGAGATGGTGCCAGACCAGAAGGACGAAGCAGGATCCTCCACCTCCAGTGGCTCATTCACATAAGGCCATAACGAGCTGCCACTGGTGGGGCCTTGTGCAGATGTCCCCACGTCTGTGTATTGGCACAGACCAGTGTCCTTGTGCCCAGGGAGTGGGCCCTTGCTCACGGTAACTGCTCATAAAACCCTGGCTAGAAAAACCTTACAAATCCCTTTGTGCACCCACCCTGGTGCCAGCCTCGGGGCTGGGTGACTTCTGGTATCAGTCATTTATTGCACTGGCTCCTCAGCCCAGATTTACTCCTTAACTATAAAGCTCCTCACTTGCAAAGGGTTTTTTTTTTTTCCAAATTCAGAGCCCTCACGTTGAAGACACAGTGAGGTTTCCAGGGCTGAGAAAAAAAAGCCATCCTAAAGGTCACTGCTCAGTTTTCAGAGTCCGGGAGGGTTTTGCTTTGTTGGTTTTTTGGCAGAGGTTTAGGTCTAAATGAAATACTGCGCTGCGGAGCTGGGCCGGCTCAGCTTAAGCTTTGAGCAGGGCTTGGGAAAGGTGAATGACCGAATTCAGGGGATTTGTGGGCAAATACCCCAGAAACTTGTTTTTCTCATGGCAAACGTGGGACGATAGGAAGGAAGGGGCCGTGTGCTGGCACTTCACAGAGCTCTGGCAGCGCGGGAGAGGAGCGGCGCAGCCCGGCCCACTGAGACCAGCTATTTCTCCGGGCCGAGGGCAGGCCCAGAGGCTGGAGCTGGTCCCCTCCACTGCAGCTCCCCGGGAGTCAGGGCCAGAGCAGCTTCCAGCCCAGAGAGGGGATTTCCAGCCCGGCACGGGGTGACTGTCAGGCAGGCCCAGGCTGATCCGTGCCCTGGGAATGCTTTCATTGCTTTTACCCGCGTGCTGACAGGTCACCACTCGCAGGAGGGAGAGCTGTAGGTGCCAGTTATTTTCAGGAAGGAAGGTATGGCTGAAAGAAAGAGTCATCCTTCTGGAGCTCAGCCTGGCCAGGCTCAGCCACAGTGTCCCAGAGCTGGAGAGCTGAGCCGAGGATCAGAGCATGTGGTTTTTATCCTGGCATGGAGAGCAGGAGCCTCCGCTCGGGGGGCCGGGAGTACTCCAGGTTTTCCCATGTGATGTTTAAAGATGGAGGCTGCTCTTGTTTTGATTCTCGCCTGATTTAATTATATTTGCTTTTTCTCTTTTTATTTCAGTTGTGATTCCAAAGAGCCCTTTACCTGCCTCCGAAGTAAACTCGGAGAAACCTAGCATGCACAGTAGCACAAAGACTGTTTTGGGGCATCAACAAGGGCAAAGGCGTCGCAAAACAGGGAAGAAGCGTGGTCGAACGACCAAAGCGCTAATCCATCACCCCATGCCTACACCCTCCAAGTCAGTGGAGCCTTTGAAATTCCCCAGAAAGAGAGGCCCCAAGCCTGGCAGTAAGGTAAAAGCTGATGCTGATGCAGGCGGGTGAAAAGCAGGTGCTGCAAGTTCTGCCATGGGATGGTGCATGCGTGTGTTTGTGCACGTTGGTCTCAGCCTCTGGCCATGTGACTGCAGCAAGTAGGAGCCCCAAGGGGTGCGTGGGCTGGGAATGTCCCTCAGAGTCCAGCCCTGGAGAATGTCTGTATCCTAAAGATCATTTCCATCAAGAAACTGTGTCTTTGGAGCTGCATTAGCTGTGGAGGAGTCTGGCAGATGCTGTGATCATGGCAGGATGGCCACACGGTGGAATAAGCTCTTCCGTCCATCTTGTGTAGCTAATCCAAGTCAAGCAGAGGTGGCAGATCTCAGGCCTGTTACTGTTTTTAGGGTTGTGGTTTATAAAACACACACACGTTGATTACCAGGTTCTTGAGACTCCCCGTCATCACCATCAGAAGTGTGTCATATTCCACAGTGCCTTGTCTGTTGGATGCAAAGGAGTGTAGTGATCATGGGTGGTGGAGCAGAGCAGGGATAAAGGGAGAAATATCTCCTCTTTTTCTGCAGAGGAAACCTAGGACATTGCTGAACCCAGCACCCACCTCTCCAACAACCAGTACCCCTGAACCAGACACAAGCACTGTGCCTCAGGACGCTGCTACAATCCCCAGCTCTGCCATGCAGGCTCCCACAGGTAAGGGTCTCCAGCCACCTTCTCGGCAAGGGCACACCATTAGGAGCTGCATCACCCCCTGAGACACACCGGGACACTCCCAGTTCTTCCTAAACGTGGACACCAGCGAAGGGAACAGTTCCAGAAAGGCTGGGCTAACAGAGAGTGTGTCAGGAGGAAGAGAGAGGCACCCGAGTTCAGATCAGCTGGTCTTTATCTCTCTCTCCGTTTTGGAAGGCATGAAGCTGTAGGAGGATTTGTGAGTCCATCTGGTCAGTGCAGAGCCCTTTCCCCGAGCTCCCACATGCATGCGAGTGACTCCACTTCTCGTGCCCAGGGCCAGGTTGGTGGGCAGCAGCTCTCGTGACTCCCAGACCGTGCCAGGCACAGCTCTGAAGCCACAGCGAGCTGCAGAACAACCGCTGAACTCCGGTGGCAGTGATGGGTTCAGCTTCGTCCTGGATGTTGAGGCAGATGGGGAGGAGAGGGAGCAGGGCAGGAGGAGGAGTGGCTGTGCAGAGTGTGTGCTCTGCTCCAGCTGTGAGATGTAGCTGAAGGTGACTCTGCACAGAAAAAGCCCAACGCAAAGCTGCTTTGTGTGTGGTCGATCGAGCGCTGGATGCAGACTGAGCCCTCTGTTTGCCCAGAACATAACTGGCCAATAATTCGAGGAACCCAAAGAGCCCAGTTTCCCTGAAAAGTGGGGGCTGCGTTCCTTCGTCTCCTTTGAACATCGCAGGCACCTCTGTGGACTGGCACGGGAACCAGTTTGCAGCCTGACCTTGGGAGCCTGGGTGCTGGGGAAAGCACAGGAGAAACAGCAGGAGCTTGGAAGGCAGGCGTGAGGCAGGCAGGTGTTGGAGGTGATTCCCCTCTGTGACAGCTCCGCTGCTGGGTGGTCGTGGTTGGTTCCCGTTTGTGAGTGCTTTGAGAGTCTTAAAATCTCAGCATCTCTCAGGTTGGCTTTTAGGCATCTGTTTCTTGCTTTCTCAAGTGGGTTAATGGCAAACACGTTTCTCATCTTGGCAGTTTGCATTTACTTGAACAAGAACGGCAGCACTGGGCCCCACCTAGACAAGAAGAAAGTTCAGCAGCTGCCGGACCATTTTGGACCAGCTCGAGCTTCTGTTGTCCTGCAGCAAGCAGTACAGGCCTGCATTGATTGTGCTTATCACCAGAAAACAGTCTTCTCCTTCTTAAAACAAGGCCACGGGGGAGAGGTCATCTCAGGTGAGAACGAGCCTGCAGCACTTTGCCTTCAGAGATGTCATTGCAAGAATTCCCCCCCGGAAGATGTCTGTCCTGGAGCTCGGTGTGGTCACGGGCTGGGGGCAGACAGGAGATTTCTGTCTTCTCTCTCTCTTGCCAAACGTCTGTGTCCGTGAAGCAGCAGCTCGTGGCTGGCTCAGAGCAGAGCACTGGCGTGGCCTCCGGGCAGAGCTGCTGGAGAAGGCACCGAGCAGCCCCCGTGTCCTCCTGGCGCTGCCCGACCCCCCAGGAGGAGACGGAACGGGTGGGATTTGCAGAACTCCTGACGGAAAGATGAGGAATACCCTGGGTTTTAATTTTGCTCCTAAGCCCGTGTTTCCCAGATGCCGGGAGTGCAGCCCCTCCTTGAACACCTTCCCTTTCCTTCCCTCGAAGGCAGGCCCCGTCCCTGGCGCTGGGTGAGCAGGCTGGTCCCAGCCTGTCCCAGGCGAGGAGCTCGCCGGCTCCGCCAGCAGAAGGTGGTGGCTTTTGTTCACTCTGGTCTGGAGCAGCGATGCTGGGATACAGAAGCTGCTGTGCAGCCCTGGGCGTAGCCTCCTGCCTTTGCTGGGGGTTTACGTGTTGGGCTCTGTTTGTTTCTGTCTCCAGCTGTGTTTGATCGGGAACAGCACACTCTGAACCTGCCAGCAGTAAACAGTATCACCTACGTCCTCCGCTTCCTGGAGAAGCTCTGCCACAATCTCCGCAGTGACAACCTCTTTGGGAGCCAGCCTTTCACTCAGAACAGCCACATGCAGCGCTCACACGAGTACGACCACGACAGGTATCTACCAGGTAGGAGCTGGGGGGGCGGCGCTGTAGGGACCCCCGGTGCTCTGTGCCCTGACCCAGGTGTGAGCTCTGTCTCGGAGGCAGGTCGTGTGGCAGAGCCCTCTCTGCAGGGTTTGTGGCATCAAACACCCGCGGGGCTGTCTTTGCACAGGGTTCCAGTTGCTGTATTTTCTGCCTGTCGATCTGATTTCCATCTCTGCCTGTAGGTTTCCGCTCATCCGTGCTGTCTCCTCGTCCTCCCTCCTCTCCTTGTCCCCCAGTCCTTCCCGCCTCCTGTAATCTGGGGTATAGTGACTCCATCCAGTTAGGAATTGAGGGGAAAGACTCTGCGGGAGAAATAGAAGAGTGATAACATGTAGCAGGTAAACTGTAATTAGAAATGGAATTAAATCCTAGCAGAGTGTTTTCCAGCAGCCAGCATGTCCAGCCCTGGCTGAGAGCTTGCCCCGTCCTGGGATGATGTGTCTGAGCAGAGGTGGCTCTGTTTTCCTTGGCATGGCTGACGCTGCGCTGCGCTGGAGCAACACCTCCGGCAAGATAGTTCATGCCACGGTGCAAACCATCAGGCTGCAAAATTGCTCCTAAGTGTGAGTGGTGGAAAACAAGGAGACCGATAGTTTCCCTGCAGAGCTGTGCGCTGGGAACAGCCCCTGGGGGGGGAAAGCTGTCCCATCCCTGGCTGCGGGGCGCTGGGGCAGCTCCTGCTGTGGGAATGGGCATCGTGGGGAGGGTGAGAGCTGTCTGCACCCTCTTTGGGTCATTGACACGTGTCTGGTGCTGAGCTGCTCTCCTGACTTGCCTCCTCCGCTACCTTTCTGCCCCTCCAGTCAGCAAGCAGCTGTTTGAGGTCTTTCCAGAGCTAATCCTGTGGATAATTATGGCTCTGATGAGAAAAGTGAGAGTTTCTGGTGTGAAAGGATATGCACTCAGGAAGAACTGTTTAAGGAAAAGTTGCTCAGCTTGAAGCTTAGGGGCAGCAGCCCAATGTCACAGTGCTTCTTTGCGTCTCACAAAGCCCCCGTGCTCAGGAGAGGGGGTGAGTGACAGTGAAAAGAGCACAAGGATGTTGGAGTGACTGTCCCCTGCTCCCGGCACGGCTGGGGCTGTCGGAGCTGGAACCAGCAGTGCCAGGAGCAGAGCCTGAGCTGGGCTGTGGGAAGGGGAGCCGTAGGAAGGGGATTGACTGCTGTGGCAGATACTGGCTCATGTCTAGTTACTGGGACTAGAGGTCACCCCTCTGGGGGAACTCCCAGTTGGAAGAAATCCCCATGTTTAAGTGTGGAAGTACCCTCTTGTCAGGAGATAGAACAAAACCAGAATGGGAGGAGGAGGAAGAGGGTCTGGGCATGGGAGCTGGTTTGGATGGAGAGGGTCCTGTTGCTCACACACCTGGTTTTTACCCACCATGAGATGTCAGGGCTGACTGTGCTGAGGGCTGGGCTGCCCGGGGGCGGGGAGAAGGGCAGTGAGCCAGAATCCAGGGAACGCAGGCAGAGCACCCGGTGTGACACAGTGCTGAGACCTGGAACTCTTGTTGGAGTGTTTGCAGGGATACTTGGTGTCTCAGGGGTTGTGGGGCATCTGGTCATCTAATGTTTTTCTCAAGCACCTGAAAGAAGATGATAACCATGGTTATCTACGTGGTACAGTGGCTTGTGCTGAGGGCAAAGAAACAGTGCCGGCGATTTTGGGAGGGTAGGGCTGGTGGTGGAGGAGCGAGGAGGTCGTCGGACAGCGGCTTAAATCACCCAGAGTGTCCAGGCTGCCGTGGTCTCGCCTTCAGCTCTGTGTCCCCCGCCTTGGTTCTCATGGGTGCAGGAGCTCGCGCTCTGAATGGGGCTGGTTCTTCCAGAAAACAGTCACTGGTTAGCACTGGGAACTTGGTCTCAGTCCCCAGAGGAGGATCACTCTGGATGCCGCGGAGAATTCGTGCCTGTGCTCGGGGCAGACGAAGGAGGGTCTGCAGGACCTTCAGGTGAGCTGCACCCTGCCCTTCCATCCTGCCGAGTAAAGCATCATCATGGAGTTATGGGGAAAAAAATCAAGTTGTACACTAGGAAACAGCAGATTTGCAAGAAAACGGGGAGTTGATTGCTGTTCATAGGAACAGGGATGGGCTGGGAGATGTTGTGAACAGGTAGATCTGATCTGGAGCCACCTGAAAACGCAGGCCTGGAGGGACCTTGGGGACCCTCTGAGCCTTTGGCGCCACAGCACATGGTGTTGCTTTTGTTAACACTGGAGCAGGAGGTTTTGCTTTTCCCTTGGAGGCTGCTCCAGGGTTTTTTTGCTGAATTTTTAGGAACTATGTTGTGGTTTCTAGCCCAGAATTGTTCTTGGGCAACTTGGTATCTGCCTGGCCTTGTCTTCATGTTGTCTTTTAGATTAACTTAGTTCTCCTTCTTCTGGAAGTATTTAGAGAGCAGTCATATCCCTCGGGAGCTGGCTTTTTGGCTGCTCTGGTGAGAAGAGCTCTCTGTTCTCCTCATCTAGGGTCAGTTTGAGGTGTCCAGGGTGTCACCCAACACTCTGTTGCAGAGCTCATGGACACCTGGTGCCGCAGCTCTGGCACCACCACCGCGTGCACAAGAAATGTCTCTGGAAGCTGCTTTTTGTGGCTGTGTCTCTGTAGCTGGTGATGATCAGCCGGTCCTGGTCACACGCCCTGGTTTTCTCACCCGTTCCCAGCTCACGGGACGGGGCTTCGGGTGGGCATCTGCATTTTGCTGTGGGATTTACCTCTCTTCTGGTACTCCATTCCATATGTATTTTTTTCTACTTCATCTGGGCTGACCCAGGAAGACTTCAACAGATTTCATCAGTGAATCTCTGAAATTTGCGTGAAGTTATTAATAAACATGTTAAATGGCACCAAGCTTGAGAATTTTCCCCAAGAACATCAGCTGGCACTTGCTCTCCAGCCTCCTGTTGTTGCTCGGTGCTCTACCGACTGGTTTTCCCCTCAGATCAGATATTGGTGCCTCTGACAAAGCTTCTGGTAACCCTCGTGTTCTCCGTCTCAGATGGATGAGACTGGCTACTCCTCCTTTGTCTGACAGATGGATCGTTTCCGTGGTAGGGAAGCCGTTGGGTTAGTCCCCCGGGCTGGATGTGTACAGCAGCGTGTGCTGGGTGTGACTGCAGGGATTCACTGACCCTTTCCTTCGGACTCTCCTACGAGCCTTGTGGGGCTGCTGAGGTCAGACACCAGCATTTCATTCCCAAAATCATTTTTGCCTTTCTTTTTTAAATGCTGGCACCGTCTTCCCGTCACTCCCAGCAGCGCGTCACTGCTGAGATTTGCTGCATCAGACAGAACCACAGAACCTTCATGGTTGGAAGGGACCTCTGAGATCACTGAGTCCAGCCATACACACACCTAAAAAAACCCCAAACAAACCCCACAAAACANCAGAGCTGAGCACAGCCCTCGAAGGGAGCCCTCACCAGTGCCCAGGACAGAGGCACCATCACTTCCCTGCTGTTCCTGATCCAGGCCAGGATGCTGGTGGCCTTCTTGGCCAGCTGGGCACTCTGCTGGCTCATGTTCAGCTGGCTGGCCACCAACACTCCCAGGTCCTTTCCTTCTAGGCAGTTCTCCAGCCACTGTTCCCCAAGCCTGTAACATTGCCTGGGGTGGTTGTGACTGAAATGCAGGACCCAGCACTTGGCCTTGTTGAACCTCACTCCATTGGCCTTGGTCCAAGTAGGATTCCACGTGGAGCCAGGGTTACACGTGCACCTTCTCTCCTAAGTTAGATTTTGGCCTCCTCTGCACCCTCACCTCCCCATTCAAGTATGTTCAGTTATTTGACTTCCACTTCTTGGTCAGAGGTGGATCTTTTCATTCCTGTCCTGTTGCTGCTGCCCTTTGAGCCTTGACCCTGTGCTCAGTGTGGCTGCAGCTGGCCCTGAAGGGTGGGACTTGGCTGAAGGTGGGTGGGTGTCAGGGAGGCCTCAATGCCTGAGGTGTGTGGCAGCAGACGCCGGTGCCCTCACGGTGAGTTACAGCAGCCTGAAATAGGGGTCTCATGGGCTTGGCTTTGACTTTGACTTTGAGCTGAGGTGAGGTGAGATGAGATGAGATGAGATATGATGATGAGATGAGATGAGATGAGATGAGATGAGATGAGATGATGATGAGCTGAGCAGACTCCTTGACTATCACGGCACCCATCACCCTACCTTGGGATGGCCACAGCACTAACAGAAGTTCTCCTCTTCCTCCCCACCAACCTCCCAGGTTAGGAGAGGTGAAATTGGTTTTCCCATCAAAGCTTTCCCATCATTTGAAGGCCAGGACAACCTTTCTCCTTTTCTCAGTCTTTACGTCTCTGCGCAGCATCCTCTGGCTCCGTTCCTCTGCGCTTGTTACTTCTGCAGCTGGAAGTATGGGCCCACCTGTTCCTTTGCACCGTGTCAAAAGCCAGCGTGAGTTCAGATCATTCACTTCATCCCTCTGATCACCTTCCCGGGAGGCACATGGCTCCAGGCTGAGCAGGTCCTTCTCAGCTCCAGTAAATGATCTTATTCTCAGCACCCTCCTCAAAGTGAACATTTATCCATTTATTTGGAACTGGGGGCCTTTCCTCCTGGGTGAGTTCCCCTCTGGCAGTGCACATTCTTTAGGGCATCTTTGGAACCAAGGTGCTTTCTTTTTTTCCTGATGTTCCACATCGTTCAGCTCTGTGCATTACTCCATTTCTCTATTTTCTTAAAATTTTTTCTTTCAAATCAGAGACCCAGCTCCAGACCTACTTTTGGGTTCTCCTTCCATTAGTTGGCACTGACCTGCTTCTGGTTCCCTGGACTCTCCTCTACAACCCCACCTGCTGTGTTTGCATTACTTTGGAAATCAACCCAAAGCAAAATTCATAAAAGCTTTTGTCGTGGTTCTGTGGCTGTTTGGTGAAGAAGGTCGTGCAGTTTTACATTTGGAGATATCCAGAGACATTTCTGGGAGCATTTGTCTGCCGTCTCTGGGCAGTGAATGTTTCTTGCAGGAGCTTGTCCTGAGGAGAGGATTTGTCTTTCTAACGGTGTTACAGTGATTTCTCATTGTACTCCTGGGGAGTCCCAGGGCCTCTGTGCCAGCAGCTGGTCTGGCATTTCCCCAGAGGATGGTGGTAGAACAGACACTTCTCTCTACTTTGGTGTTTGTCCAGCTAAATCGGGACCACCTGATGCTTCCCACCCACCTGGACCTTCATTCCTTTGTTTGGCGTGATGCATCTCCCCTGGTGTCCCCTCCAGTTCCCAACCCTGCCCTGTGCCAGCGCTGGGGCTGTTCCCTGTGTCCCCAGCCTGTCCACCAGCATTTCACCCTCTCCCCACACCCCCCCAATGCTGCAAGCTCACACGTGTCCCCCCGTGCTCGGGGCAGCTGGAGGAGCCACCCAGGAGCTCTGGTGGCCCACGGCAGCTGGTGGGTCACCTCTTCATTGCTTCTCAGTGACCATGCCTTGTCCAGGCAGGACATGGTCCTCACCCACCATATCCCTTGCCCGGCTGCTGTTCCTGTTCCCGTCAGTGCTTCCATTCCCTGTGTTCATCCACCCACCCACACCGTCTGTGCAGCGTCAGCCCTCGCCAGGAGACCTCTTGCAGCCCAGTGTCCCATCTGCCACCTGCAGCACGGAGAGTCTCAGCCCAGGGTGGCACTGGGAGAAAATCAGTGACAGCCGGGGTGCCCGAGGGGTCTGTCTGGGGAAAGGCTGCAATTTTGAGGCTGGTTTTATCAAGCCCTGTGTACGGCAAAGCCATCCCAGAGCTGCTTGCCCTCAGTTACATGTGTCTGAAAGGGGAAGGGTGGGGAGGAGCAGGAATCGTGCGGGATGAGCCAAGGGGTAGAATGAGGAGGATGGAATGAAGTCAATCAGAGGTGATATTGGGGGTGAAATCTGGCAAAATGTGGCTAAGACTCTTCATTAGGTCTCCCGCCACCCTTTTTTCTCTGATAAAACTTGCAAAGTGAAATATAAACCGTTGAGCGCTGATGGACGTGCTGGGGTGGCAGCTCTGCGAGGCTGTTACCAGGCCGTGCACCTGGGTCTCAGGTGACTCTGGCAAGACTGAATTTCCCAGAAAGTCTCCGCTGCTAAATAGGGCTTGTTCTCTTTTCCTAGACAGAAGCAGTTCGTTAGACGGCACTCTGCAGGGACCAGGCCGGGGTACAAAGCGATATTCCCAAGATTCCCCTCCATACAGTGCTCCTCTCTCCCCCAAGTTACCAAAGAATGACCGTCACCCTTTGGAAGGTGAGCACAGCGTCTCTTCCCAAAGCTGGCTGTTCGCAGTGACCGGGGTGGATACAGCAGGATGGATTGGCTGAGCCGAGCCGTGGGGTTGGGAAGTTGTGCTTGGCTTTGTCTCTGCATGGGTTGGCGCTTGGCTTTCAGAGGAGTAGAGAAACCCCTCTGTGCCGAGGCAGGTTCCCCGAGCAGTTGTGTAAGGCATGTGGAATGCAGGGAGAATTCCTTCTAATCCTGATTGTCATCATCTAATACCGTATAATCTAGGATTTAATGACCCATCTTGCAGCCCCATTGCCATGCCTGGTATTAACGGTCATAAAAGTGCCCAGTTGCTGCAGTCAGTCTTCCCCCGAGTTTTTCCGTGGTGGTTTGCTGCAGTGGCTGGTCCAGACTCTGATGCCCAGCTGTAGGGGCAGGAACCTGCTGCCCTTTCCCAGGGTCCCATCTGGATCCCACAGTCCTCCCCAAACAGCAGAGCAGGGGCTCACTGGCGTGTGTTCAGCCAGCTCCACCAGACCAAATCCCCTCGGGTAACACTGCTGCAGCTCTGCTGTGCCACCTCCTCAGAGCAACTGCAGAAATGTCCTCTTTGGTGTGTGGGCCAGAAGTGTCCTTTCCATGTGCAGGTGGGAGATTTCCAGGGATCCCACTGGCTGGAGGAGGACCTGAGCCTGAGTCTTCAATAAATACACTTCCACCTTCCCTTTTGTTTTCAAGCCACAGACACTCCATGGTGCAGGCCTGGAGACTCAGCCTTACTGAAGCCTTTCAATGAATTGATGGTGAAACCTGTCGGGATGTTTGTCTCAGTTCTCTGTAACATGTCCCTGAAAAATTACTGGAGACTCTTGGCTGGGCTCGTTGTTGGGTGCCTTCGTGCTCTGTCACTGTCCCTTTAGAATCACCATTTCCCTGGTTCTTGCAGGGTTTGCTGGGCTTGGGCTGTTGATTCCAGATGTGAGGGTGTGCAGGTTCCCATGTGCCAGGGTGTGATTTCGGTCCATCCATTGCTGACCCCACGTCTGATCTGAACTTGCACCCTGGGATGGGACAGTTTCTTGTGGCCTCAGTGTCTACATTGATCCAGTTGTTGGTGTGTCAGACACCTGAAGAAAAAGGTGACGTGTGGGACTGTCTCATCTGTTCCAGCACAGTTAAAAAGTCAAAAACTCTTCCCTGAGGCATGTCTTTCTCACCTCTCAGGACACGTCCTTGCTGGTCTCCTTGACATTCTCCTCTAATACATCAGCCTCTGCACTTAGGTGACCTTTAGCAAAGCCTCTCAGCTCCTTCTCTGCCAGCAGGACCAGGCAGTGTCTGGGCTCTTCATGAGGCGCAGTGGTAGCTCTGCAGATGGAGGTGGTTTGGTGGCAGGTGTTACATACTCTGTGTGGTCAGTGGAGAGAGGAGAGAGGCTCCTCCTCCAAGGAGGAACCTGTGTTAGGTTGTCTACAAGACTGATTCTCAGTCTGCTTCAAAGTCTGTTCAGTTATCTCTCGGCTTTTGAATGGGATGGGACATCTGGGATGCCCAGAGACCCCCAGCATCTTCTGCAGAAGCAGAGGCAAGTGGGGGAAAAGTGTCCTCTCAGGTGAGGAGCTGGTTCTGCTGCTGTGGCACCTTCCTACAGTGGCTCAGGCCGCTTCTGTTCTTGCTCCCTTGGGGTGTCCAGGGCAGGGAGAAATGAGGTGCAGTTCCAAACTCCATCTAGAAATTCATTTTTATCCCAGAGCCAAAAGCCTGTTCGTCCCCCTCCACCATGAAATTCAAGTACAAGCCAGGAATATTTCCATGTCAGAGGGTGGATTTTAAGAATATGAGCCTGAAATACTCAGATATTGAGTGAGGAGGTACATCTCATGGAGATGCACTCTGCCAGCAGAGCATGTTCTGATTTCAGCAGTGGGGCAGACACCAGTGCTGCAGAGATATCCAGTTTGCCAAACAGGAGGCAGTGAGCAGCAGCGGGAAGCCTTTAATCACCGTGCCTGTGGCAAGAAGTCAGAAAGATGAAGCAGGAGTCTCGCTTCTTACATTGGTTTTCCTCTTGCATCCAGTGGCATTTTCATAGCTTTTACTAAAAAGCTGCAGCTCCAGCACGGTGGGGGCCTGCTTCCCAAAGCCTGTCGTTTGTGGGAGCAGAGGGAGGTCAGTCCTTGTGGGAGCAGAGGGTGGTCAGTCCTTGGAGCAGGGTGGTCAGTCCTTGTGCCAACCAGATTTATGCTTGTGACAAAACGACCGTGTTCTGGGGGTAACGCCACCCTCTTGAATCTACAGCACTATTTGTTTAATTAAACTTTAATTATCTGCTCCCTGCCTCTCCACCGCCAATTGGGGCGTGTTTTCCTACAATGCTACAAACGAAGCCTTATTACAAACAAGCAGTTTGTCTAAGAACATCTACCTCACAATTACCCACCCCCTCTTCCCCTCGCTCCGCTGCGAGTTACTGAGGATGAGCAGGTTCCGGCCGGTGCCGGTGCCCGGGGGCCAACCCCTGCCCCACGGCTCCCCTTCTGCTGCAGGTGGCTCAAGGGGCTGGAGATGGTTCCCTTCTGGCCTTCTTTCCCTCTCTCGTTTCTGGGGGTATCGTTGGTTTGAGCAGTTCTCTGCATGTTTGTATTTTTTAAGACTATCCTAAATACCTTGTATTGACCCTACCAAGAAGCCTCCAGTTCTGCTGCAATGTTTGCAGCACGACCCAGCACTCCCCAGTCTGGAGAGAGACAAACCTGATCCACTTCTTCAGATCCACCTCTGGAGCAGAACTGAGTCGTGCTCCCACTGTGTGGCCTCATCCTCTTCTTCGGATGTTGGGTCAGAACTCATGTGAGCACAGGAGCACATAGCTGAGGGGTGTGTCACAGCACACTCACAGCAGAGGAACGACAGTTATTGTCACATTAAATATTTTCTGAGGGTGAGATCTGGATCCTCGGTGTTGCTCCAATGGGAACCTGCACTCCTGCTCTCCTGGCCCCCTGAGCTGTGGTCGTCTCTTGCCAAGCCCAGGGATTCCTTCTGCTGACACAGATTCCCCGTGTGAGCTTTGGGCTCATCACGACCTGTTGGACACAGACGTTGGCCTGACCTGGCCTGTCTGGGGCAAGTGTCCCAGGGCCTCCTGGCACGTTGAGGCCGTGCCTTACCTTGCGGAGAGCGCTGGGTTCCTTGGGGGATGGAGATGTGCAGCACAGGCCCGGCCATGCCCACAGCCACTCTCCTGTCATAGAGCACCTGGGCCTGTCCCTCCTGATGCTTCTCCTGCCCCTGCGCTTCTCCTTTGGCACAGAAGTTTAAAGCGAAGAAGTTTGGGTTTTCAGCAGAACTGCCCTGTTGGAGAGGACACCAAGTGTAGTTGCTATGAAGAAGGTGCTATAAAGTGCCCCTGATACAAGTCACATCCTCTGTGAGCCTGGAGCAGGGAATCTCTGTCCACCCCATGCCAGAGCAACTATCGTGGTGCTGGGTTGGCATCCAGTCTTATGCTGAAACAGGATCATAGAATCCTAGAATGGTCAGAGTTGGAAGGGAACTTCAAGATCATCCAGTTCCACCCCCTGCCCTGGGCAGGGACACCTCCCACCAGCCCAGGTTGCTCCAAGCCCCATCCAGCCTGGCCTTGAACCCCTCCAGGGATGGGGCAGCCACAGCTTCTCTGGGCAACCTGTTCCAGTGTCTCACCACCCTCACACTAAAGAACTTCTTCCTAAGATCTCATCTAAAATCTGTCACGTGTGATGGCTCAGCCAGTGCAGTACATCCCCTCGGGCAGATTCCTCGGCCCCTCCATCCACAGCTGAATGTTAAATGTGTCTCAGGAAGAGGTGAGGAAACCGTCCTGGCACTGGGACCGCTGCCTGGGGAGAGTCCTGGCCCTCCTGTGTGTGTCCCAGCAAAGGGCCACCCGCTGTGCTGGGCAGTGACACAGGGCCCCGCTGGGGAGCAGGAGGGGTGATCCCCAGCACCCTGCGTTGGGCTGGGGGGGCTCAGCTCGGGGTGGGAGCGTTCCGTGGCCCTGACGGTGCCGCTGAGCTGCTGAGGACACCCTCCGGCTCCCTCCTGCCCTGCCAGGGGGCTGCCACAGCAGGAGCCCCGCTGAATGCTCCCCAAATCCCAATCCTCTGCTCCCTTCCCAGCACGCTAACGCCAGTAACGTGTGGAGAATCTTGGGGAGTGTCCTCTTCCCGCTCCAGTCTGTGCTGTGTTCCATGTGCAGTGGCATCCAGAACAGGGAGCCCCTGCCACCGCCGGACACCACCGTGCCCCACTGCCACCGGCAGGCGAGCAGTAAGGACATGGGACCACAAGCTGGAGCTGGTGGTGGCATTAACTGGGCGGCTGTTGCTCCAGTCCCTGGGTACCAACCACTGTCACCGCTGATTGGTTGGACTGGTCCAGCAGACACCAGACTGCAGCCGCTTCCCGGCGGCTGGCTGGCACGGTGGCTCCGTCGCTCCCTCGGGCTTTCCACTGCCCAGCGGTGGCTTTGGATTGCCTGGGGTTCGGGTGCACTGACTGCAGCTTGGTGCGTTCCAGGTGAAACCTTTGTCCTGGGAGACGGGCTCCCAGGGCCCCCGGAGCATCGCCTGGACCCCATGGACTCTGCCTTGAACTCTGTCAATTCATCCAGCCACGGCAGGAGCTCCAGAGACTGTCGCCTGCCGGGATACAGGCACCTGCACCAGCCCTCGAGCCTCAGCCAGGGCAGCACCTCTGCCCTGCGCAGGCTCAGCTCCGGGGGTAAGAGAGCCCAGGAGCTGCCCCCAGGCTCTGCAGCGGGCACTAAAGGGCTTTTCTAACCCCTCCACCCCCCCAAGTCACACCTCTCTAACTGCAGCGAGCAGCCCGGCTCCCGTGCTGTTCCGCAAGGAGTCTGTTGGGTTTCATGGCAGCTCTGGTGGGAACGCGGAGAGGTGACCCGTGCGTGGCGAGGTGGGACCTGGAGGTCGGTGGGTAGGGAGGAGGAGGCAGGAGCTGAACTTGCCAGCGTGGGCAAGGAGCTCTCTCTCGGCGTGATGAAGGGGTGCAGGGGGTGCGTGAGGGCGGCTCGGGAATGGCCAGGGAGTGGAGAACGGTGCCGTGGGGCAGGTGGGGGGACAGGGAGGACGCGTGAGTGGATCCAGTCTGGAGCAGAAGAGCTGCTTGTCACAGTAAATGGGCACATCTCAAATCCAGGTGTTCACAAAGCAGGTTGGAATTTTGGGTGCACGGCATCACGAAAAGCCTCTGCAAAGCTCAGGAGGCTGCTGCTGCCTCGCTCTGTCGGTGTGTTGCTGTGTCCCCCCAGCCCCCACGTCGGGGGGCAGCACTGGGACAAGGGGCTGTGCCGATGCCGTGTGCTGGGAGCGGGATTTGTGTTGGCTCAGGAGGTGGTGTGGGGCCAGAGGCCGCGGTGATGGGCTCCGTCTGCCAGGACACGCAGCTGATGGAAGCATGAACCGGCTTTGCTGTGGGGGTCGGAGCAGGGCTGAAATGGTCCCTGGGGACAGAGCGGGGACAGAGGATTGTTTTCTGGCACAGCAGATGGGCAGGGAGCAGCGGGAACGGGGACACCAAACCCAGTTGAAGGGGAAAAATAGAGGCATGGTCTGAGAGAAAGGGCTCAGTACGGACACCTGCCCCAAAAAGTACGGCCTGAGGAGAAGGAGTGAGGCTTTGGTGGTAGAGCTGAGCCGCGGGAGTTTCTCGGGAACGACTGGGACATGCTCTTGGTGTTGCCTCTGCTGTTGCTTTGAGAGAGGAGATGGAGTGGTGGCCTGAGGGTGGACGGGAGCTGGAGCAACACTGCAGGGACACGAGGGGTGACGGCTGCTCTCTCGCCATGTCCCCAGGCTCGGACAGATACCTTGGATCTCGAGATGTCTCTCGGCTCAGCAGCCGCGACCCCTCGTCCTGGTCGGTGGAGGAGGTGATGCAGTTCATACGAGAAGCAGACCCGCAGCTGGGGCCCCACGCCGACCTCTTTCGAAAACATGTAAGTTTGTCTGTGTGTCACAGAATGGTCAGGGCTGGCAGGGCCCTCTGAGACCATCCAGTCCAACGCCCTGCCAGAGCAGGGGCACCCAGAGCAGGTCCCACAGGAACGTGTCCAGGGGGGTTTGAACCTCTCCAGAGAAGGAGACTCCCCCACCTCTCTGGGCAGCCTCTGCCAGGGCTCTGACACCCTCACAGGAAAGAAGTTCTTCCTTAGGCTGAGATGGAATTTCCCATGTTCCAGTTTGTGCCCGTTTCCCCTTGTCCTGTCCCCAGGTATCACTGAGAAGAGTCTGGCCCCATCCTCTTGCCACCCACCCTTTAGTTCTTGCTCAGGATCAATGAGGTCCCCCCTCAGTCTGCTCTTCTCCAGCTGAACAGCCCCAGGTCTCAGCCTTTCCTCAGCAGAGAGATGTTCCAGCCCCTCAGCATCTTTGTAGCCCCCCCCCAGGGCAGGGCAGAGCTCGCTCCATCTGCTGCCCACACTCTTTTTAGTGTCCCCCAGGACACTGTTGGCCACAAGGAGCCTCTTACTCGGAATTCCTCGAGGGGAAGGCACGGCAGCCCAGGTGGGGCTCGGGCAGATGGAGAGCTCAGCTCTAAGCTGAGTTTGAACCCCAGCACTGAAAACACAAAACCTCGTTCATCCTGTAGCCTTTATACTCACCTCGTAGCAAACTTCTGCTGGCAAGAAACCCGTTTCCAAGCAGAATTCATGGGGTGCACTTGCTGCTCAACTGCTTCCTCTAAAGAGGGGTCTCCCAAGGCTCTGCTGCTTCTGTTTGTCTGTAAGTGTGAAGGAGCTGCAGACGCATTGCTGCCCTGTGGGGTGTGTACAGTTAAAGCTACACACATTTTGGCAGCTCCACATACCGATTCCTGCCAGGTTCTGGCCTCCCTTTGTCTTCCCCAAGTCTCTGTTACAGCTGGTGGTGCTCATGAGGGCAGAGCAGATGCCCATCTTCCCCCGGCAGGAGAGCAGAGGGGACACGTCTTGGTGTGTGCTGGGCTGAGGCAGCACTTGCTCATGTGTTTATTTTTTTCAATTAATACTATTTTAGAACCACCAGTAATTGAAGTATTTTCTGTTAATTATGCAAGAGTGTGCTCAGCTCCACTGAGGGCTGAAAGTCCCCTGTGTGGGCAATCCTGAGGGAGGTCTGAAGATCTCACCAAGTGAGACCTACCAGGGCAAAAGCAGGAGTGTCTGTTGATAGAGATTGTGATTTTTATTCTTCATTTATAAGACCATTAACATTTTCTTCCTGGAATCCTGTCCACCTAAAAGCTCTGGGCCAGGCCAGAACCAGGTCAGGGGAAGGAGTTGCAAGGGGCTGGAAAACTTCCACTTGCAGATGCCAAGCACAGAGCTGGTCTCTGGTTATTTTGAGCTTCTCACTCCCTTCCCTCCTGAGCCCCAGCGAGGGCATGTCTGGCTCAGCTGGGCGGCACTGGGCGCTTCTGAGAACTGCAGTGGTGAAACCTGTGTGCGGGAGAGCAGCTGCTCCACTGGCACTGCCAGCTGCTGCACTTTGCTTAGAAACAGTTTGCTTCAAGGGCAGGGTCCTGCACCTGGGAGGTGGCAATCCCAGGCACAAATCCAGGTTGGGCAGAGAACAGCTGGAGAGCAGCCCTGAGGAGAAGGACTTGGGAGTGCTCATGGGTGAGAAGCTCCCCAGGAGCCGGCAGTGCGCGCTGGCAGCCCAGAAACCAACCCCAGCCTGGGCTGCAGCAAAAGCAGCGTGAGCAGCAGGGCCAGGGAGGGGATTCTCCCCCTCTGCTCTGTGCTCCTGAGACCCCACCTGGAGTCCTGTGTCCAGCTCTGGAGTCCTCAACACAGAAAGGACATGGAACTGTTGGAACAGGTCCAGCGCAGGGCCACCAAGATGCTCAGAGGGCTGGAGCAGCTCTGCTGTGAGGACAGGCTGAGAGAGCTGGGGCTGTTCAGTCTGGAGAAGAGAAGGCTCCAGGGAGACCTTAGAGCAGCCTTCCAGGATCTGAAGGGAGCTCTGGGAGAGCTGGAGAGGGACTCTTGGTCAGGAAGTCTAGTGACAGGACAAGGGGGAACAGTTTTAAATTGGAAGAGGGGAGATTTAGATGAGATCTTAGGAAGAAGTTCTTGTGTGTGAGGGTGGTGAGACACTGGAACAGGTTGCCCAGAGAAGCTGTGGCTGCCCCATCCCTGGAGGGGTTCAAGGCCAGGCTGGATGGGGCTTGGAGCAACCTGGTGTGGTGGGAGGTGTCCCTGCCCAGGGCAGGGGGGTTGGAACTGGATGATCTTTAAGGTCCCTTCCAACTCTGACCATTCTGTGATTCTATGATAATTTTCTTTGCCTGCAGTGACAGGCTCTTGGGGTTTACAGGGTTTGGTCCCTCCTTCCTCACCCTTGACTTAGGGCTGCGTGTGCTGCAGCTGCTCTCAGGGTCAGCATGTCCTCTCCCAAGGCACTTTCCCTGCAGTGGGCAGTGCCTCTGCCTCAGTCCTTCCCCTGACTCAGCTCTTCTTTCCTCCCTGCCTCCCCTCAGGATTGTCTGACCAGCTGACGTGGCTCCTGGGTGTTACTCACCCAGCAGATTTCCCACTGCCACTTGGGAGTCCAGGGCTGAACCCCCATTCAGGCAGGGCAGGATGTAGGAACACCCGCACTGGGATGCAGTTATCTTGCAATCACAGAATGGTTTGGGTTGGAAAGGACCTGAAAGCCCCTTAGTGCCACTCCCTGCCCTGGGCAGGGACACTTCCCACCAGCCCAGGTTGCTCCAAGCCCCATCCAGCCTGGCCTTGAACCCCTCCAGGGATGGGGCAGCCACAGCTTCTCTGGGCAACCTGTTCCAGTGCCTCACCACCCTCACAATCAAGAATTTCTTCCTATTACCTACTCTAAATCTGTTCTCTTTCAGTTTAAAACCATTTCCCCTTATCCTGTGGCTCCCCTCCCTGACCAAGAGTCCCTCCCCAGCTCTCTTGGAGCCCCTTTAGGAACTGGAAGGCTGCTCCAAGGTCTCCTCAAAGCCACCTCTTCTCCAGGTTGAACCCCCCAACTCCCAGCCTGCCCTCCCAGCAGAGCGGCTCCAGCCCTCCCAGCATCTCCGTGGCCTGCTCTGGCCCCACTCTGTGTCACGAGCTGGAGGCAGCACTGCAGGGGTGTCTCCCCAGAGCAGAGCAGAGGGGCACAATCCCCCCTGGCCCTACTGGCCACGCTGCTGGGGATGCAGCCCAGGGTGCGGGGGGTTTCTGGGCTCCAGCACACCTTGCTGGCGTGTGGAGTTTCTCCTCCACCAGCTCCCTCAAGTCCTTCTCCTCAGGGCTCCTCTCCAGCCATTCCTTGCCCAGCCTTTGACTGTCCCTGGAATTGCCCTCACCCACACACAGGACCATGGCACATAAGACTCCTCCGCTGAGGGATGCTCTGGCCCCGGCTCTGCTGCCTCAGCCCCGCTGGCTTTGGGCAGGGCGGTCCCTGGGGTCAGGCCGGGATTGTGGGTGTTCTCACAGCTGCTGGCGTTTCCCCTCCTCGCAGGAGATCGATGGGAAAGCCCTGCTCTTGCTGCGGAGTGACATGATGATGAAGTACATGGGGCTGAAGCTGGGGCCGGCCCTGAAGCTCACCTACCACATCGACAAGCTAAAGCAAGGCAAGTTCTGAGAGGACGCTTGGTAGGATGGATCCCGGCCGCTCTGCTCCAGGCCACCCAACCCCACACTCGCCTGCCGACGGTACGCATGCACACCCCCATCCACGCCGCAGACGGACACCTCGCCCACACCCCGGCCTCGCCGCGGGGCTCTGGCTGCCCCTGCGCCCACAGCCAGGCCCCGGCCAGCGCTCGGGAGGAGGCTGCGCACGGTTTGGCCACGGGGCTTCTCACCGGACTCGAGTCATGGGTGTTGTGTGGAAGGTGATGGTCTCTCCCCGCTGCCTGGCCCGCGCTGCTCCGTAGGCTCCCCGTCCTGCTTCCCTGGGATGGCGCAGGGCTCTGGGCGCTCTCCCGTGGCTCCTCTCCCGTGGCTCAGCGCTGGGGCAGCCCCCGGCCCACACTCGTCCCCGTAGCACCGCTCCGAGCTCGGCGCAGCACCTGTCCCGTCCCTGTCTTCCACGCCGCAGGGGGAAGGGGCCGTCCTGGGGCTGCTCACCTCCGATCTCTGCCGGCCCCTCGGCTCCCGGGTGGGAATGGAGCCCTTCCTATTTATTTCTGACGGGGAAGCGACACGGTGGCACAAGGCAGCGCCTGGGAGCGTGGGTCGAGCTGCCAGCAGGGAGCTGAGGAACTGCCTGGGTCACGCTGGAGGCTGCTGGATGCTGCAAGACTCGACTGATCCTTCTCTTTTTTGTTCTGGGGTTGTTTTTTTTTTTTTGGAGGGTTTTTTTTTTTTTTTTNTCTTTTGTTGAATCTTTTTTCTTTTCTATGGAGCTGTCCGTTTAAAACGACGAAATGATTTTTCTACCTGTTGTTGAACTCGCAACTCTTGGAGATTTTTAGCTGGAGATGCAAAGGTTTGTCTTCCCAGGGGCCCCCCCGGCCCGCTGGGCTTGGCTCCGTCCCCACGCGGCACCTGCAGGACGTCGGTGGGTCTGGGAGCTCCGAGGGTCCCGGTGCGGGGACCTGTCCCCGCGCTGCTCTCCCTGCCGGGGGCACCTGTTTGTTTCAGACAGTCTAATGTATTTATTCGTGATGGCACTTGAGGGGTGACCCACTGCCCCAGACACCTGCCAGAGGAGCAGAGGCCACCCAGCCGTGTCCCCTGGGCTGCGTGGACGGGAGCTGCCTGTCCCTTGAAGTGTCCCCTCCCCAGGGATGGGGTGAGGGGATGCTGGAGCCGAGGGCAGCCCCACACGCTCCCGCAGCTCCTGCTCCCTCTCTGCCGTGACCAAAGGGCTGGGACGGGGGTCCCCACTGCAAGCACTTCCCCCCCTCCCGTCACCCTCCGCGCATCCAAGCGGCGTTCCCAAGGTCCCCGCCGGCAGCGGGATGGAGCCCCGCAGGGAAGGACCCTCCAGTCTCTTGCACCGGGTCAGGTTTACCCCTAAGGGGAAAAGTTGCAAAAAAAAAGAAAACAAAAAAACAAACCAAGAACTCTCCCAAACCCCAAAGGAATACAAAGGCTTCCTGCCAGCGCTGCGGCCCCCGCTGCAGCCTGCGCTCGGGGCGCTGGGCTCCGGCCCCGCGCAGAGCCCCGGCACCCAGAGCACGGGCCCCAGGCCCCCCCCCGGTTCTCACCCGACGCTGATCTCGCTGCAGACAGGTCCCCGTGTGGGGTCAGCCAGTGCTTTCCTCTGCACTTATTTTACGTTGAATTGTTTATAAATAAAAGGATAACTGAGCTCCTCCCCGCTGGCTCTGTGCGCTGGGCAGGGGCGGCTGCCGCGGGGGGGTGCGGGGACAGGCGGCAGGGGGTTGTGGGACCCCTGCCCACCCCTGCAGGGTGTTTGTGGGGGAGCTGGGCTGGACCTGAGAGGAGGAAACGAACCGGCAGAGGTTGGTGACGTGATGAAGGAGGGCTCCTTAGCGACGATGGCAGCAGCCACCCTGGGCTCCTGCTTTTGCAGCGCGGCCTCAGACCCCTCCAGTGTCTCTTGGTCCCTGCTCTGGTCCCAGCTCCTGGGGTGTTTTGTCCCTGGAGCATCCCCATCAGAGACGCTGCAGGTCCCTGTGACACAGGGTGGTGGAGGAGCTCCATGACCACCCCCCTCCGAGCACCAGTTGGGAGCCCGAGGGCATCGCTGCCCACGCACGGGACGGGGTGTGGGCAGAGGCCAAGGGGCACACGGGGCAGGGGTCCCCCAAACCACCACTGCACAAACGCCCCTCGGATCTGCCCCAGCACCGTGCACCGAGGCAAGAACAGCAGGTGGGCACCAGGCCGGGGGGACACCACCCTCACTCGCCAACACAGACCATTGCCAGGGGCAGCTGGGGGTCTGCGAGGAGCCCCCGGGAGCTGGCAGGGGATGCTCAGCACATTCCCCTGGGCTGGCAGGGCCAGTCCTGCAGCGTCACCGTGAGGAGGTGGCGGTGAAGCCAAGGTGGGTCTGTGTCCGGCTGGAGCTGTGCCTGGAGCACCAGCTGGCAGCGAAGGGAAGAAGCTGGTGGCTGGAGAAGGCAGGCGAGAGGCACCCAGCCTCGGGGAGAAGGGTCCAGCAGCGGGTGGGCTGAGGTGGGAGGAACACCCCAGGTCTTAACCTGCAGCTTCAGGGCTCACCGGGCACCCCAGGACCTCTGTTCAGGTGGCTCTGGCCCACACCGTCCCTTGGAGGGGTTGTGGGCACCGTAGTGCTTCCAGCCGGGGCCGACGGGGACCCAGGGCTTGGCTGCACCACAGCCCAGCACCATTCTCTCCAGTAACAGCCCCGGCAGCAGCTGTGTGTCCCTGTCAGGCTCCACGGCAGCAAAGCAGGGGTGGGGGCCGGATCCGGCCACCACCTGGGCTGGAAGGGACCCGGTGGTGCCTTCACCAGGTCCCACAGTGGCCGTAATCCCAAACCCCAGAGATTTATTTACAAATAAAACTCCATTTTATTTGTAAAAATTCACTGCACCTTCCTTTCTGGAACTTTAAATGCTCGTTTCTGTTGCAGCTGAGGAGCTAAAAATCATAGAACCACTGAGGCTGGAAAAGCCCCTTCAGATCCCTGAGTCCAGCCCTTATCCCAGCCCTGACCCGTGTCCCTCAGCACCTCTGCCTGGCTCTTTCACACCTCCAGGGATGGAGGCTCCTCCACCGCCCCAGGCTGCCCTTCTGGGGAAGAAATCACCCTCAATCTCCATCCTAAACCTCCCCTGGCACAAACTGAGGTCATCTCCTCTTGTCCCAGCACCTGCTCCTTGGTGGAAGACACTGACCCCCCTGGCTACACCCTAATTCAGGGAGCTGGAGAGAGCCAGATCTCCCCCCAGCTCCCTCAGCCGCTCCAGCCCCTGCCATAAAAGCAGACACCCCGGGGCCTGC
>VXBW01004649.1:197386-219779 GCA_013400375.1 Thinocorus orbignyianus
CCCCCCTCCGAGCACCAGTTGGGAGCCCGAGGGCATCGCTGCCCACGCACGGGACGGGGTGTGGGCAGAGGCCGAGGGGCACACGGGGCAGGGGTCCCCCAAACCACCACTGCACAAACGCCCCTCGGATCTGCCCCAGCACCGTGCACCGAGGCAAGAACAGCAGGTGGGCACCAGGCCGGGGGGACACCACCCTCACTCGCCAACACAGACCATTGCCAGGGGCAGCTGGGGGTCTGCGAGGAGCCCCCGGGAGCTGGCAGGGGATGCTCAGCACATTCCCCTGGGCTGGCAGGGCCAGTCCTGCAGCGTCACCGTGAGGAGGTGGCGGTGAAGCCAAGGTGGGTCTGTGTCCGGCTGGAGCTGTGCCTGGAGCACCAGCTGGCAGCGAAGGGAAGAAGCTGGTGGCTGGAGAAGGCAGGCGAGAGGCACCCAGCCTCGGGGAGAAGGGTCCAGCAGCGGGTGGGCTGAGGTGGGAGGAACACCCCAGGTCTTAACCTGCAGCTTCAGGGCTCACCGGGCACCCCAGGACCTCTGTTCAGGTGGCTCTGGCCCACACCGTCCCTTGGAGGGGTTGTGGGCACCGTAGTGCTTCCAGCCGGGGCCGACGGGGACCCAGGGCTTGGCTGCACCACAGCCCAGCACCATTCTCTCCAGTAACAGCCCCGGCAGCAGCTGTGTGTCCCTGTCAGGCTCCACGGCAGCAAAGCAGGGGTGGGGGCCGGATCCGGCCACCACCTGGGCTGGAAGGGACCCGGTGGTGCCTTCACCAGGTCCCACAGTGGCCGTAATCCCAAACCCCAGAGATTTATTTACAAATAAAACTCCATTTTATTTGTAAAAATTCACTGCACCTTCCTTTCTGGAACTTTAAATGCTCGTTTCTGTTGCAGCTGAGGAGCTAAAAATCATAGAACCACTGAGGCTGGAAAAGCCCCTTCAGATCCCTGAGTCCAGCCCTTATCCCAGCCCTGACCCGTGTCCCTCAGCACCTCTGCCTGGCTCTTTCACACCTCCAGGGATGGAGGCTCCTCCACCGCCCCAGGCTGCCCTTCTGGGGAAGAAATCACCCTCAATCTCCATCCTAAACCTCCCCTGGCACAAACTGAGGTCATCTCCTCTTGTCCCAGCACCTGCTCCTTGGTGGAAGACACTGACCCCCCTGGCTACACCCTAATTCAGGGAGCTGGAGAGAGCCAGATCTCCCCCCAGCTCCCTCAGCCGCTCCAGCCCCTGCCATAAAAGCAGACACCCCGGGGCCTGCACCCTCCCACCCCCCCCCAAATGGAGCCCAGCTGGGGGGGTGGCTCTGGGGGAGCTGAGCCCTGCCCATCCCCACAGCTCCCCCCTCTCCCCCGGGGCAGGCCCAGGGCAGGGCATTAATAACCCTGGAATTAACAGGTGTCCCCGGGAGTGGAGCACACAGCACCCAGCCTGGCCCCCACGCTCCAGAGAAACATCCGATGAGGAGCCAGGGGAGAAGGCATGTCCCCCCCTCCCCAGAGCCCAGGGGGACGTGGGCCCCACACCCAGGGGAGGACGGCCCAGGTGCCAGCCCCACACAGCCCAGGGCCACCACCAGGCACGGGCTCTCCCCGTTGCAGGAGAGGCAGCAAACCCCCAGCAGGCACCTTCTGGCACCCTTCAAGTGAAAGTCCTCATTTTTTCCAGCTTCCCCAGGCTTCTCTGCCTGTAATTTGGAAACACACGTCTGAGAACCACCACAGATACAGCTCACAAACTTCTTCTTGCTTACACTGGATTCATTTACAATTAGACAATCAGCACTCCTTTCTCCCTCGAGCCATGACAGTAACACAGCAAGCCCGTGGCTACTTACTCATTTTATTACAAACAAGCATTTTGTGACCATATCGGTTGCAGTTCTGGCCAAAACAAAACCATTTCAGAAGAAAACAAAGCTGTGCTGAAGGGAAGGCTGGTCCCACGCTGCCAGGCACAGCGCTGAGCCCTGCTCCACGCGGCCCATCACTTCTCCAGAACCCTTGTCAGCAGCTCACGGGAAGAACGCCCAAAGCTTTCCAGGCTCAAAGCAGCTTTACAGGGTGGATCTAAAGTAATTGAGGAATCGAGCAAGACAGGCTGTGGAAAAGACCACGTGGGATGAGACAGGCCAGTGCTTCATGAAGTTTGGCATCAGACACCACGGGGCAAGTGCTCAACCAGGCACCAGCCCTACAGCTTCCCCCAGACTTCAGATAACTGAGGAGTTCTGAACAACTGGGACATTTCTCTCCTTTCTTCTGAACTACCAAAGGCCAAAAACTGTCTCACTTACCCCGCAGCAAGAGGCAGGAGAAAGGAAAAAAAGAAAAAAAGAAAAGTAAGTCTATGGCAGGCCCGGAAAGCTGAGCTGGCTGGGGCAGGACAGCCCGGATCCACCCGGCACCCGCAGAGGTGTGGGCAGGACATCCCTCCCAGGGAGCTGCATCACACCCGGGACACGCAGCCCCACCGCACAGGGCAGGCTCCACTTCCAGCCAACGGAAAAAAGCACCATGAACTGCTCAGCCCAAGGCAGATCCCACGGGAGCAGTTAAAGGCAGCACCTGAGAGCAGCTCACTCCCTGCTCTGTCCCTCCTCCGGACACAAGGAGTTGAGAATTCCCAGCCCGAGGAGCGGCACCAGTGAGCGCTGCCAGGGAATGGGCTGGCCGCTCCAGCCACACCTGGGTGCAGGCGGATCAGGCTCCTGGCAGCTCTGCTTTGGTTTTGTTGGGGTTTTTTCCCCCCACACAATCCCAGTTCATTGCATCCCTGCAGTGACACATGGCTGTTAGAGCTGATCCTGTTCCAGACTAACTCTGTTCCAGGAAGATCTCCCCAGTTCAAAGCTCCCTGCGGGCAGGGAAGGCTCTCAGCCCCCACTGCCAAATGTTTTTAACTGCTACTGAGAAAAAACAAACAGAAAAAAAAACCCCAACTGCCTAAATCTGCAGAGGCCCGTTCCCCCCAGCACAGCACTGCTCAACAGAGCCCCCAGCACCCGCTGGCACCCACATGCCTCACCAGGCAGGAGCACAGGCTGCCCAGGGAGCAGAACGGGTGCAGAAGGCAACTCAGCTGCCAGCACCTGAGATCCAAACTCAAGGCAGCGTTCCCAGGCTGCAGGAAGGAAATGCACAGCTGGATTCTCCCCAGCACATCAAATCCCAGCCCCTCCTTCGCTTTTTATCTCCAACTAAACTAAAAAAGTCTAGAAGTACAGGTGCTGCCATGAGCTCTCCTCCAGAAACAAAGAGAAACTACCCAGAAAATAAAGAAAGAACAGAAAAGCCGAGAAAACAAAGGGACATGATTTCCTAAGGAAAATTATAAAACCATAATTTAAGAAAGCTGAGAGCTGACAGCGTTCAAGCTATTGCCGTAAGAATGCCTGGAAAATCTAATGAAGACTCTTCAGTGAAGACTCATCTGGAGAAAGAGGGAAAGAAAAGGAGCAGGAATTAATGGCAGTGAAAAGCAACAGGAACAGCCCAGCACCGCCTGACTCACACACCTCACCCCACACCAGCGTCACGGGCACCTGCCAACACCCTCTGCTGGGGTAAAACCTGTCGGGTGGTTTTGCCGGGGAGCTACAGCAACAGCAGGACAACCCCTCAGAGAGCAGGCTCATCCTGGACATCCATAATTAAATAAATGCCAGGGAATGGGTGCTGTTAAGCTGAGAATTAACTTCATACCCTTCCCAGCGCTGCCCGCGGCTGGGACCGAAGGTGAATCTTCATTACACTGCAGCAGTTAGGAGAGGGCTGGGCTGGGAGCAGCACCAGCAGGTCTGGATGCTGGATTGAGGACTCGGCACGTGCCGGGGTCACTTTGCCTCCAGTTTCATCTGGGGACAGCCCCCAAGTCCTCAGGTACCAGCGCACCCAGACTGGCCCCACAGGTAGCCCAGTGGATACAGCCAGCGAGCCAAACATTCAGGATATCTTCAGAAGGATAAAAACTTACAGAGAAGGCTTTCCAGCTTTTAGTTTGCTCCTGTACCAGCTCTGGAATGAAGCAACAGCCAGGGATCCCGGCTGCCTTCAAGCAGCCCAGAGGCCCAGGCCCGTGGCCAAGGATGGGCCAAGTACCTTTGTGCTACACTTGGGCCAACCCTCATTTTCACCATGCAGTTAATTTTGGAAATGTCTGTTCTAAGAAGGAAAGGGGGAGGAAGGAAGAGTCAGCTATCCCTGCTCCCTGGCACCCAGGAATAAATCCTTGCTCTCACTCACACTGGGCTGGGTTAAGGTGAAATGAACCCATTTTCTGTTTCATAATTTCACTTTTTAGCTGGGCCTCCTCTAACCAACTGAACTCTGAAACTACAGCACGTTGTTCAGAAACTGTTCACTCCCCCACTGATCAGACCTGGTCACACCAAGGGATGGTGCAGAGAGGCCCTGGCTTATCCTTATTGCTGGAACAACCAAGGGCAGGGAATTGCGTTATTTGCCCTGTTGGAGCGTTAGAAGCGGGAAAGCGTCGAGGGGTCAGGGCTGTGGGGAGGAGGGGACAGGACAGGGGACCCAAACCTGACCACCAGGGTATTCCATCCCATCCCCATCATGCTCAGCATAAAAGCTGAGGGATCGAAGGGTCAGTGCTCGCTCTTTGATGACCGACGTCCAAGGAGGACCCTGTCTGTTCGTCTGCCTTTGATCCTGATCCAAGCGTTCCTGACTCCAGAGCTGGAATCCAGCTCCTGACCATCACCGAGTCCAGTCTGTGACTTTCCCTGATGCTGCCGGTGATGTCATGGTCATCCTGGGAGCTCGACACAGTTTTGTATATGCTGTATCTATTTCATTATTTTCTTCTTATTTTAATTTTTGTATTAATACTTCATTAAAGTAGTTCAGTTCATTCTAAACTCCTGAATCTCCTTATCCCTTCCTCTCCTTTCTTTCTTCCTGGGGGGAGGAAGGGCCGTCTGTCAATCCGGTTTGGGCAAATTTGGCAGAAACCACGACACACACATACAGAAACGCTGCTCAGCTTCTCCAAAACCTCTGCACAAAACCAGCCAGAGCAGTGGGAAGATGTGTGAGGGCCACAACCAGCACAGAGAGAGAACTCATTTCAAACTTCAGCAGAGCTTCTTCACCAGTGGAGTTTGACCAGCAGGACGCAGTGCCCCCCTTCCAACCCTGCATCACTCACGTCCAATTCTGACAGCCACACACCTGCAGCAGCTGCCCACTGGTTTGACAGAGAAACCTGCTGTGACGAGGGATGGTGAGAGTGGCTACTTCAAAACATTTTTTGGCAAAGGTGAGAGAATGCTCCCAGAACACTGAACTTTCTAACCCCAGTACCCCCTTGCTCAGCTTTGCCTCCACTTTCAGGAATGTGGGCTCTATTTGTGCTTTGTTTCTTTAGCTGAATTTCATCTCCAACTCCCACATGTATTTTCATACTTTATTATGTGTTACCTTGCTAAGGAAATGCCCACCCACATCTGCTACACATCCCCCAGCACAGCTGGAACACCTGTGTGAGGCACCCACACTTCTCAGGGGGTGCCAGTTTTCTACCAAACGATGGGAAACATTCAGAAAGACAGGAAAGAGGTTGAGGTTATTAAGAGTTACCAGGAATCAGTCATGATTTACTGATGGGAACTTCAGCTCTGTGATCTCCAGGTCAGGTGAGCTGCTCCCACTTCTGTCGCTGTAGGTGTCCCTGCAGAATTCAGAAAGATTTTGTTTGATGAAGCTTTGCAGACCTAGATTTGCACCAGGAATGAGTGAGTTTGGGGAGTAAGCACTGCCAGCTGAGGCTTGAAAAGCAGAGCACACAGAATTCCTAGAACAGCAGTCCCTTTGGAAATAGGGCTGAGTCATCAAATTTAAGGTTTGTGAATGAAAATGATCAGAGGTACAACAGGCATTTTATAAGGCAAAGTTATTCTAAATGAAATTCACTAACCAGGAAACGGGAGACTGGCTAACCCCCCCGAGCCCACTCTGTTCCAGCTTCCCCGTAACAGCTAGTTGCCTTTACCCATCAAACAGCTTTTGTCAGATTCCCAGAGCAATTCAGATGGGGAAGGAGCCCAGGACAGCCCGGCCACAGGGACAGCCATCAGACCAGACACGGCAGCCCAGGGCTCTACCCAGTCACACTCTGATATTCCCCAAGGACAGAGACTTTGGAACTTGCCCCAGTGCACAACTGATCTAATAAGGAAAAAGATTTTCCTTATATCCCATCAGAACCTCCCTTATTTCAGTTTATACCCATTGTGTCTCCTCCTCCCACCACGCACTTCTATAAAGATACTGTTTTCATGGTCTTGCCAATGTTTCTGTAGGTGCTGACAGGTTGCTCTCAGATCCCCCAGAAAGCCTTCCCTTCTCCACCATCAACTCTGGCCCCTCCTCACGGGGCAACTATTCCAGTCTCCCGGCCATCTAGTAAACTCTCTCCAATTTATCGATGTTTTACGTGTACCGGGCAACCCTAAATCACAAAGAATATTCTAGATGTGGCCTAACAATTGCCAAGTAAAGAAAGAGAATCACCTTCTCTCCAGCTGTGGGCTGTGCTAACTCCTACAGCCCAGGATGCTGCCCGTCCCTCACTGCCAGCACCCGTTTGCTGTTGGAGACCCTGCCAGCAGAGCTGCTCCCCAGCTGGCATTAAACCTCATCAGGCTCCTGTGGGCCCACTCCTCCAGGCCAGCTCCCCCCAGAACAGCAACCCCATCTTCAAGCATACAGTTCCCCTCCGTTTGGTGTCACCTGCAAACCCCCTGGGGGTGCAATGATAAGATTTACCTGAAAAGGTGACGAGTTACAAGGGTACAGCAATAACTGGGAGTACAGGCTGGCCTGTAACTGCCACCAGTATTTTTAGATTATATGAGACACATGGTTATCATCTAAAAAGATGAGACAATTTGTGACCACAACCACAAAAGACTCCAACAGTAGGTATTTCTAACTTAGAATGCTGCAGTACAGAGGAAACTGCAGCTCCCCTGCTCCGTAAAGCCATTTCAAACTCAAATGTACAAAGCAAGAAATTCAAACTTCCCTCAACCCTGGGAAGCACCGACAGGAGGCACCTTCAACACAGAGACTCTCCTCAGAGCAGATCAGCAGGAGCACAACTTCCCTTAGTTCAATACCCTGAGTGCTATTTCTCTTCTGCATTTAGTTTGGGGTTTTTTGTTTACCGTGTCAGCACTCCAGCTACACGAGCAAATCCTCTGTGCTCTCTGCTGTAAGGAGGAAAATGGGTCACCACCAAAGCCACGGTTACTTGTTGCATATTGCTGTGTCTGGAGCTGAGCTGCAGGGCGCTGGGGAGCAGCAGAAGGAAGTAAATGTGCCATTAAGTCTACCCAAAACACAAGTTTTGCACACTGAGACAAAAGAAAGCAGAAAAAAAAAATAAAGAAAAAAAAAATGAAGCTGCAACCACCAAAACCTATCCTTTAAACCAGCAACAGGAACAAGCTTCCTAAGGACCAGCCTGTAGCTAGGACTTGCACAAGGATCATGGGGAAAGCCCCAGGATGTCTCCAATCACCCAGAAAATCAGGCCCCGCTGCAGCTTCCCCAAACTCCTCCCAGTGCCAGCACAGGGCTGCAGTTGTACCTCCCTGAAGCAGGACAGCTCAATCACCACAATCCATCTTAAACCAGAAGCCAAGAGGTTCCAAAGAAAGAGCCAAAAGAAGAGGTTCTGCAAACACCCCTTAGCTACCTCGCAGGCGCTCTATGCCAAGAGGATTGCCCAGTTTATCCTGTAGGAAGCAGCACTGCCCCATGGAAGGTCTGACCAGTGTCTTCCTTCAACCCACCTACCTGGGTGAGAGCCTGCAGCCCTTCTGTAGGTAATGTGTGAGTCTTCCTGCAGACGCCAAGAGGAGGCCAAAGTAGGGTGGGGATGGCTTAATTGGTCTGGAGAGGAATTCCGGGTGATACTGAACCCCGACAAAGAAAGGATGCTCTAAGAGAAAGAAACAGAAAATATTAACATCAAGTCTCTGAAGCCTGTGGCTGCAGCTGAAAGCACTGACTGCACTAAAGCCTGATGACAGGGAAGAAGTGGTGTTCCTGTTCCGCCCTTTGTCCCTAAATGGATCAGGCACAGGGGATTCTTTAGTGTAATTCCAAAAGAGTCTGGACTGGTCACACAATAACCTCCTGAATTACCCTCCAAACACTTTTTCCTTTGTAAATACCCACAAACTAATTGTTTAAATACTCACCCTCCAACTCAACCACTTCCATTCGCTCTCCCTCCTCATCCTGGCCTACAAACTTCAAACCTTGCTCTTCAAAACACTTTTTCAATTCTGGATTGACCTAGAAGACCAGAAGCAAGAAAACCCATGATCTCTTGTGTTTAGATTGCACAGAAAAGCTCAACACCTACAACAGCATTTTTACCTCAAATCTGTGTCTGTGTCTCTCTTCCAAGAAATCATGATCCCCGTACAGCTTCCCTGCACCAAAAGACAGACACTTCTTAGAGCAAATGCCAAACAGTTTGTGTGATGTTTGGGAAGTTTTAACAAGTTCAGATGAAGAGCATCCGTCAGAATCTGCCACTTCTGCAGTTTCACCACCAGAACAAAGTCTGCAAATACTGACCATTCGAGGAGGCTTTAACATTCCCAGCTCTCCCTTCCCCATATCCACCAGAAATCCATGTCATTCACAGGAAACACTTTCAAAAGAGTTCAGAAATGCCTTACTCATGATTGAATTCTTGGTTTGGAAGAGTGTTCTTCTCTTGCCAAGCCTCATGGTCCCACCCATTTGCCCAGGATTATGTTCTGGCATGTCTATGACCTGCGGAAGGCAGCAGAGAGGGAGGTGGGAATAAGGGAGGAATAACAGCACCAGGCAGACTCTGAAACATTAAAGGCAGGAGAAAAAACAAGATCCTTACAGAGAACAAGCAAATCACCTCAAGGAACCTTGGTTTGACAAGGGAGACCAACAAAACCTCGGCTGTTTAGCACAGTTACTCTAGGGAAGGCTGTCCAGAACACATGGAAGGTTCACAGGTATTCAGGAAGGTTTTGCATAGCAAATGGTCTCATGAGGAGTCAGAGCCTGCCCAGAGCCCAGGCACCAATAACCTGCTCTGTACTGAAATAAAACAAACAGGCACATCTACAGAAACAAAATCCCCACATCAGAACCTCTTAAGCTTTGATCAAAAACTTCACAGGTTGGTTTTTTGAGAACTTTTTCTCCCTTTTGAATAGCCTTTCAAATTCTAGCAGAAGCCAATCATTACGGTGGACCCTAGCCAACCCACACGGAGCTGTGTCTGTCCACAAATGTTCCAAGGAATTCGAGTCTGTCTGTGTCAATTTCTGAGTCCACAATTAAACAGTTACACAGCGGGATCTGGATATCACCAGATATAACTAAGTCAGCTTAAGAACCTTTTACCTGGTAGAAAACACCTTGCGTCACGAAAGAGTGATTAAAAATAAAAATACAAAAAACATTTGTGTTCCATCTCAGGTGAGCACTGCAGCCTTCTGGGAAGCAGCAACTGCCACGCATTAATGAGCCAGATAAATTTTCTTTTCAGATTAGCAAATGATGGAAGACAGACTTAAAAACCACCAAACATAATAATCTAAGCTCTTAACTCTGCCACCAAGCACGCGCAGAGAAGTCTGGCACAAGGCTAGTACAAGCAAGTTGCCATAAACTCACCACTGGATGAGAAGTTTTGGGGTCAAATTCTGTTGAGTTCGCATCTGCAATGTGAGGTTCACGCATCAGAAACACCAAGTCCCTCCCACCATCACAGGATCTCCCCCCTCCAGGGACATCCCCCTGCTTCTGGCACGGGGGGAGCTGAGCAGTGTGGAGCCAGGGCCTGCAGGGAGCTGCCAGCCCAGCCCCAGCAGCACAACCAGGGCCCTGCCAGCTCTGCTTGAGTTCAGCTTCCGAGGCTGCCCAGGGGCTCCAGCTTTGGGGCAGTCAGGGAGGGCCACGCCAGAAAAGCATCCAACAGCTTAGGAAATTTTAAATAAAGCCAGGGAGCGGGAAGGGAGCAGAAGTTCTGTGAGAAAGATTTTACACCACCTTCACTGCCAGTGAGATGTGGAATCAGGCCGAGAAACTAAACTTAGCACTCTCTAAAAGGAGTTTTGGCAAGAGGGACTGAGTCAATTCAAGCAGTGAAGCCCAGGATGCCACTCAGCTCACTGAAGGAGGTGCAACTGCCTGAGCAGCTGAATTACTCTTTGGTCTTCATTCCTACTGGCTATAACGGGAATTTAAGCTGTCCAGCACACACAGGCACAACCCCGCTTCAGTATTTTCCTCAGGAGCTGAGCCTCACTCTGAGCAACAGAAAGTTTTCTGTCATTTCATCTTACTCCATTGATTTTTATTTTAATAGGATAAGGATTTTTTTTTTTTAATTTGAATTAGCACAGGAGATGGGGAATTTTACAGGCCTAATGGGAAGAAAAAATAAAATAAAACCTACCACCTATCAATGAGAAATCAAAAATCACAGGTACGAAAAAAATCATAGGTATTACTCAAGCAATCAAAGAAATGACCAAAACCCCAGCAGGAGTCTGTGCCATTACCTTGCCAGCCAAGAACACTGCGTGCAAACTCCACAACCGCCAACTGCATCCCCAAACAAACTCCTGCAGGAGGCAAGGCAGAACAGAGCAGGTCAGGATAAGGGGCCACCAGTGACACACCTTCAGAGAGCAGCCCCGAACCAGAGGAAAACCTGGATGGGAGACTTTGACTTGGATTAGGGGGTCTCTTCACCCTGCACCAAGTAGTTCTGCCAAGTTTCTCCCCACACTTCTCCATCCACTCTGCTCACACACCCCTTCCAGTCTCTCCCCATGTCCATTCCAGTTAAATGGAGTCACATATTTCTTCATGCCAAGATCACCACAATCTCCACTGAGCCCGTGACCCCCTCGTTACAGAGATATCACCACATCCCAGCTAACTCTGACCACTTCAGCACAAACTGCAGCTGAGAGCTGTGACACCCAGTGAAGCTGAGCACAGATCATTGTCTTCCTCAGCCAATTCTCTTCAAAATTCTATATTCCAGCTACTAACAAAAATAAAGCTCTTGCTGCAGACCAGTTAGGAACGTGCTTCTCACCTAAGAATGGTTTTTTCTGTTTTCTTGCCCAGGAAATAGCTTGAATTTTGCCTTCTGTCCCACGAACACCAAATCCACCAGGAACCAGAACTCCGCTGCAGGAGGATGAGAAGATTCCGTTGACACAGGGCTCACCAGCGTGGTCCCCTGCAGCCACGGACCACCCCTCCCCCACAAAATCCTGGGCTTGCAAGACCTCACACCCGAGAAGGACTTCAAAGCACCCAACATGGCAAGGCCTGTCTGCAGCACAGTTTCCATATAACTTCACATGAGGCACCACATAAATGTCAGAGTTTTCAGGGAAACACTTTATAAAAGAGCATTTATACCTTCCCAAGAAATCCCATCTACAACGCAGGTCACAACACCAGAATGGTTCGCAGTGCAGGGCCCTCATGCTCTGCATCAAACGTGTTTGCAGATCAGCCAGGCCCATGCTGAGGAAGCCACTTGCTGCAGTGTCAGGTTCTCCGGAGGCAGGCACAAGGACATCAAATCCTGAAGAACCTTCTGCATTCTCCTGGTACCCCCTCTAAAGCCTGCTTCCCTGAGGGCTAACACCCCCACCTGTTCTTGTTTCCTGAGCTAACTCTTGGATCTCCTCTGCATCCTTACACTTTTTCCCTTCTTACACTTTCTTCCTAAAGAACTAAAGCAGCATGACCAGCAGGGCCAGGGAGGGGATTCTCTGCCTATACTCTGCACTCATGAGACCCCACCTGGAGTCCTGNGTCCCTCCCAACTCTAATTATTCTATGACTCTATATTTACACCTTCTATCCTCTCTCTTTGGCTTTAAATAGCTTTTGCCAGTACCCACCTTTATTTCCTCACCTTGTTTCTTCATTAAGCCTGTGCACATCCTCATCTGCATGACCACCTACCCTACTGCTGCCTTTCACAAACTCCCTCACTTGACAACATCTTATCCTAAATTTCTTTCAGTACCCGAGGCAATGCCAGGCACTGTACTGGCACACACAGCCTCCAGCAAGCCTCTTCATTCCACAAATGTCAGCAGCAGCAAATTTATCAGACACACTCCAAAGAAATGGCCAGAGTACAAGATCCTTACTCAGCACCACACAGCTTCTGCCACGCGTCGTGGTATCGGACAGGTTCTTCCTGCAGAGTCTCTGGCTCCAAGTCAGCAGAGTCAATATACTGGGAAGAAATGCAAAAAAGGCTGATGAGATACTGCCCCAAGAAGGCGCAGGGTCTCCTTAGCTCTCATGAAATGAGAATATGATCATTTCTCCTGGACAGCTCTGGATTTGTTTCCTGCTGGATACTTATGTTTTTCCTGGGCTGATTTCCTGTCTACTAGTCAGCAAAACTGCTTTCCCTCACCATCACACTACAGATGCACAAACAGAAGCCATGGTTTTTCTCTCTTCCCCTCTCTGCAGCTTTGCTGTGACACAAGTGAATTCCACGAGACCCAAACTCATAAAATGTGAAGTCTTACCGAAGCACAGTGAGATGGGAATACAGGACTATGCAGAAAGAAACAACCACACAGAAAGAAAAAATTAAATCACTATCTCACCAAATATATATCACCTAATCTTCGAGATGGACTGAAGAACAAAGAGGATACAGTGAAACACAGGCTGTTGTAATCAAAGGATGTTCTGACCAGTGCTACACATGGAAAAAACCTGCAAATTTTCCAGTTTCTCATCTTCACTCTTGCAGTATCTCTGAACTTGTGAATGTTCTGGCAGTCTGCTAACCCTCTGAACAACCATTTCTGTCTCTCTCTTCTCCTGCACACTCCCTCCCCTCCCCCTGCCACACTTGGAATACTGCTAAGGGCTTCTTTATCCCAAGGTAATATCTCCACGCACAGGGCTCACAGGACACATTCCCCTTCTGCGCCAAACACAGCTGCATCAGGAACCAGCCAGAGATGCACGTGCAGGGTTTACCCTTCTCCAGCCTTACTTGGTTTTCTTCTTTTCTCCTCTGCTGATTTTTTAAGTTGAAAGGTAACCCAAACACAGAACAGTGCCGTTACAAACCACGCACCTACTTCCATGATCCACTTGCATCACGAAACCATTGGACATTTAAAAAATATATTTGGGAGAAAATAAAATTTCTGACAACTGAGAGATATTTCACCTCTTCAGAGCATCTAGACAACCAAGAGGTTTAACAGCATCTTTGCAGCCAAAACAGCATTAAAACATGAATAAATCCTGAGGCAGCAGAAGTATAAAACCTGAGAGTACCACAAGGATAACAGCAACAACCCTAAAAAAGGGTCGTTTCCAACAGCTCTCAGAGACATGAAAGGAAACAGCGCCCTTTTCACATGGATCTCCTGCTCTGCCACAGCTCAGCACACAACACTGAGCACTGAGGAGCTCCCATCAGTTACAGAGATACTTCATCTTCCTGACAGGATGAAAGGCTGGTTTGCTTTGAAGCTGTTTTGTGCCCAACAACAGATGTCTCGATGCTGTAATCCAAGGACCATTTTAAAGTTCACTGGTTGAATCAACTCCTCCTGACCACCTATGGCTTTGTGAAAAACTTAATTAAGATGGGTGGCACGGTGGGTTGAAGGAGAACAGGGGGGATATTTCTACACACACACCCCCCTACCTTAATGTCAAGCTTGTGGTTGATGGCCAGTGCAGAATGCTCCAGGGCTTTAATGACAGATGCGTAGGAATCTGAAAACTTGGTGTATTTGCCAACAAGGGCAATGGAACACGTTTCAAGGAGACGGTCATACCTCAACAAAAACAAAGCACAAGGGTTATTCCATCATTAACAGGAAACGAAGGCAAGAATCACATTCTAGTCTGTCTTTCATAGAATCACAGAATCATAGAATGGTCAGAGTTGGAAGGGATCTTAAAGATCATCAAGTTCCAACCCCCCTGCCATGGGCAGGGACACATAAACACATAAACAGTTGGGCTCTTGAAAGTCTGTCCAACTGGAGAGATGACCTTTTATAATAATTACAACTTAACAACATCAAAGTAAGATTAGAAGGAAGAAAAAAACCACTTGCAGAAGAAGAGTTGCAGAAACCATGTATAAATTAACTCATCTGTCCTTATGCAGAACAGGGATTTTCAGCAGATCCAAACTGTCTTTTCAGGAAGCTGTATGAGACTCAGAGTCTGCAGCAAACTATCAGGAGCGGAGATCAAAGCACAGCTCTGCACATGTTTACACTGTGCAGCACCTTCCCTTGCTGCTGCTGACTGAGCTCACTTCAGCAGCCAGAAACAGAGAGGCCTTCCAGAGCCCTGCAGCTGCACCGCCTGCCCTTGCTACCCCCAGCACCCGACAGCACTCTTAAGAGACTGTTTATAAAGGTTTTTTTCAAAATTCTTAAGTACCTGCACCCAAGCTGGGGGCTTTCCCCATCAAAAGGATACATTACTGGTAGTGGTGGCCTGTGTGGGGCATATAAATAAAGGGAAAAACCTAGAGAATTGATTTCTTAGAAGGATAAACAGATTTAAGGCTTCAGAAAGGGTCTGAGTGCCAACTGGAAAGATTCACTTTTTCCCCATGAACACAGAGTCTATTTCCCACAAGAAAAAAACAAAACAAAACAAAACACAGTGTCCTCAGAGTCTCAGACAGAACAGTTATGAAAGAGTTGTTTCATTTGCTTGAAAGCATACTCCACAGATAGATTTTTATTGACATTCCTGATCACATACACCTATAAAAGAATTTCAACACTTTGTAATATCACTGGGTCTTGTATAAAAAGGGAGGGCAGAACTGTCCACCTTTTAATTACCTCAAACTTGTTTTGACCCAGACAGTGCATTACCAACCCAAGACAAGGACCTCAGTAATATTTTCTTACAGTATTCTCAAGCTGAAGAAGATTTTTTTTTTTTGCAGTTAGTAAACATCTAGGAAGGAGATATATTTTTATAGTTAAAAAAAATGTAAGCACACAAGAACACTTGAGGAATATGAAGTAACACTTGTCACCCAACAACCACTGACCAAGAAGAGCAGCTCACGTGCAGCCCGTCAGCAGCACAGCTCACCTGTCTGCCATCTCCTTCCACTTCATGAGCGTCCGCCGGGGCTGCCGCTCGATGGGGAGGTCAAGCCTGTGTCTGAAATAGTCAACAACCCCCTGCTCCTCCAACAACAGAGGGACCCGGTAGATAGAAGAGACATCGTGAACGCAGATGACCTGTTCATGAATTATGAATGTCATTAAAGCAAATCTAAACACCTGTGCAATTATTTCTAGACAGATATTCGGAGAGCTTCTATCTCTAGCAGCCAGCCACATGACCACCTAAACTTCCAGGAAACACCATCTGTTGATAACAACGTATGAGCAACTTTAATACTGGCTTCCATATACTTGGAAAGGTCACCCTTCAACAATTCCCAGGTATTACTGCTCACCGGAGCTCCTTGGAGCTGACCAAGACAGGCAGCTGCTGTGCAAGTGATGCCAGCACACAGAAAAGTTCAGAGAACACTTCCAAGAGGCTTCTGGGACCCAGCCCCTCTCGGTAATCCCAGCTGAAACTGCAGCCAAACTGCCCACAAGCCCAGCTTCCCCATTCCTCATCACTACCATTCTTAATCAGGGCTCCCAGTTTGATTAAAGCCCAGGAGAATCTGTGGTCTCAATACAGGGATAAATTTTACAGGGCATCCTTCACCAAATTTAGGATTAAATAATTACGAGCAAAGAATTCTCAGGTCAATGAGGAACATCTGTGTCAATGGTTCCAGTTCACTGAACTGGGCTTCTGCGGGAAAGGAAAGATCTGGACAACTGTCACCTGTCCATCAGAACGAGACTGTACCGTAAGGACCAAAAATACACTGGCACAACTATTTTTAAATCCTAATTTCTCCCGATTCAAATGAAAGCAGAGTTAACTCTGGACCAGTAAAACCCTCTGGGCTGCAATTTTTCCTCCTTTATAGTCAGCAGCCTTTGCTTCTCAATTCAAGTGCAACTGCAGTCAGAGACACAACTATGTAAAATTTCATTAAACTTCCTGGAAAGCGCTAACTTACTTTAATTCCTGGCCAACAAGAGGTAGGTACGACACTGCTGACACGTCAATATCACTGCCAGCTAATTCTGAATGTAGTATCTGGAACCTCAAGGCTCAATTTGATCTTGCTGTATAGGAAACTAATAAAAATTACTCGACAGAGCCTGGAATCATGAAGTGATACTCAGTCTTTCACAGAATTGACAACATTTTTCAAGCTCCAGCTGGGTTGGGAAGTGGTAGCATTTAGCCTACAGACAGTCTGGTTCTTCTCCAAGGCCCACCTCAGTCTCTGCTATGCAGAGTAGTCTCAGTATAAAAAGAATCACGCAAACTCAGAATTTTTGCCTGTCACATAACTTTCAAGTGAAGCAATGCTGCTCTCAAATACCATTTCAACTTTCCTGTGCAATTCTCTCCTTGTGCAACTTTGGGCAGAAGAATGATACCGTGAAAAGAGCAGTGTATGAATGCAGAATCACAGTATGATCTGAGGTTGGAAGGGACCTCTGGACATCATCTCGTCCAACCCCCCTGCCAAAGCAAGTCCTCCTAGAGCAGGTTGCACAGGAACGTGTCCAGGTGGGTTTGAATGCCTCCAGAGATGGAGACACCCCCACCTCTCTGGGCAGCCTCTTCCAGGGCTCTGGCACCCTCACAGGAAAGAAGTTCCTCCTCATGTTTAGATGGAACTTCTTCTGTTCGAGTTTGTGCCCATTCCCTCTTGTCCTGTCCCTGGGCACCACTGAAAAAAGCCTGGCCCCACCCTCCTGACACCCATCCTTTAAGTATTTATAGGTGCTGATCAGATCCCCCTCAGCCTTCTCTTCTCCAGAATAAGCAGCCCCCAGTCCCTCAGCCTCTCCTCATAAGAGAAATGCTCCAGGACACATTAACGTATTCTTTAAACATTTGGCAACTACTGTTTGGCCTCTTAATACTGAAAAATCTCATTCTTCTGTGTGCACAGAAGGAATGTGGAAGGAGAACTAAGGTCAGAAACAGCTATTCAGAAAATACCTTGGATTCCAGAGAATACTCAAGCCTACACCAACCACCTTTAAAGAAAACCTGGCTACTAGCATAAAAAGGCCTATTTTTGTAATGGGTGCATGTGTAAGGAATGTAGGCGAAACAAAGCAGCAAATGAATTATGCAGCTGACAAAAGACACAGCTAGAGCACAAAAACGCTCTGCTCAGATAAAACTCTGCTCAGCATTTGACGAACAGCTAGAATATTTATTGCAAGGAAGTACAGACAGATATCTTTACCTGTTCTGGTTCAACATGACAGAACATGGAAATCTTTTCTTTCACTGAGGTATCCAGTGGAGTGGAGCACCTGCAAACAATCTAACAGAACAGCAACATCAAGGCTGCGAAGCAAAACAGAAATACTCAGCAATTCATATAACAAACCTCTAAAAAAAGCTGTCTTTCTGCAGGCTCTATGACTTGGGGAAAAGAAAAAGGAAATCTAACTCTTACTTTTTCTTACCAACAATGTACAAGAGCTCTCAACTTAAGCATTATTTAGATTGGGACCTTGCTGCAATGTGCCAGTACCACATTTTTAAATTCAAAGCCATGTAGCAAACCTTACCAGGTCCGGGGAGAGACCAAGACCTCTGAGCTCACGAACACTGTTTTGGGTGGGTTTAGTCTTCTGCTCTCCTGTAGAGCTTGGCTGGTCAAGGAAGAGCAGAAGTTGGTATATCAGATCATGATATGTAGCAATGATTCATAAGGCTAATCGGGACTCTCCACCCTACTCATCTTGTAAAAACTTTGACTCAGTTCTCAGACAATTAACAAGAACTCTAAATACCCCTGTATGCTACCACTTCAATTTCAATGATTGAAAGTAATCAGCAGAAACCACAGTTCGAGTCTGTACACTAAGCAGGCATAACAGTGAGGGAAAGCACAGAGACACCAAGGTTTTTATCCACTGCTCCCTGCAAATACCTAATATTTCGTATTTGTAATTTTTTCTTCTCCTGGCCTAGACAGAAAAGGAAAGAAAGAAAGAGAAGAAAGATTGGTCTGCATTCAGTAATCCTGTCAAGGTGCTCTGTCAAACCCATTTCCGAGATAAGGAACACACATGCTCTCCTATTGTTAACCCGATGGAACATATGGAAATATTTTCTTCAGCAACTACTGCTGCAGTAGAGGTTTTTGTTTGGCACATACTGTAAACTGCCTTCAAAACCAGGGCAGATAATACAGATGATGCTCTATCAGGCATTGTATGGCATAAAAAACCTTCACATGCTTTTGGTATTTAGTGGAGTTCACCTCATCCACTTAACAACAATGTATTTTGTTTTTCTCTGTGATTCCTAATTAAGTGATGCTTATCACAGCACTGCTTCAGATACCACTTCATTGTTGATCTCTGAACCAAAGGGCAACTGCCACTCAGATGGCTATGGCTTATACAGCAATCAGGTATCAGAGCCTATGAAATCACTGGTAAAGATGAGAACACACATTAAAAATGTGTCAAAGCACAGTACCGTGTTCTGAAATCACAAAAGTAACCCAACCTATTTCATAAACTACAGCTATTGTAAGCCTGGGGGGAAAGGGCACACAGCAACAAAAATATTAGAGAACTCCAGGAAGACCATGGAATATGATCTTATCAGTAAAGTCCAAATGGCTGTGACGTCTGGCTGCATCACTGAAGTTTGTATTGCATTTGCAGAAATGAAAGGAAACTGAAAGCAAGTGTACCTGCAAAAGCTAGGAGACAATTCCATAAAGAAAAACAGCAGCTAAAGATGCCAAACTGCACTTGCTGCAACTCTCAACTACTTCTCACACATTTACACACTTTGAAAACTTCCTGATCACTTCTTGCAAACCTTTTTGAATATATAACCATATATTCTCTGCATTTCTTTCACGAGTTTCTACATACACAAATACAAATACAACAGTGCCTATAGATGTAACATTTCAGAAACATGTATTTCAAAAGCAAGTTCTGGGTTCGGGAAGTCCGACCGTCACAACACTTTAGGTCCTTACCTGGGGAACTAAACTGACGTGAATGTTACAAAAATTCTCTCTTTTGGCTTTGAACTGGAACTGGCGGAAAGCTTCAATGAAAGGCATGCTTTCAATATCGCCTACAGTCCCACCAAGCTAAAAAGAGACAGATATTTAGAATTAAAGTTAGTACCAAAACATCAGCTACTGAATTTGTGTGCTAAAATATACTAAAACACACACCTCCCCAGCACCGAAATAACCTGATTCCCTAAATAATCATCAACATCAAGATGAAAAGCAGGAATTACCTGCTTGTACTACTTCCACAGCCTGCAGTGTACCCCAACTCTTATCTTACCTTTGTGATTTCCCCAAAAATCAAGAAGCCACAAGAAAAAACAGCTTCTCATATGGCCATCGCCTCTCCAGGGGCATTAGCCTTGTCTCTATTCTCTCTTTGGAGAAAGGATTTAGGTGTTAAAATTATCATTTACAAACATCAGGGGGCACTGAGAAGTAAAATTACATAGAGTGGGCTTGAATACATGCAGGAACACAGAAGCAAAGTTTCTGTTAAGTTTTAGTAACTATATAGAGTGGTTCTGGACACACGAAGGAAGAGAGACACAAAGCATTCTCTGGAGCAGTGACAGACTCCCACGCACTGCAGACACTGCCTCCATGGAACTTGTGATCCACGAGTGTAAATTCTGGAACGGGAACTGGCACTCAAGCTGCAGGGTGAGCCCTAAGCCACCGTGACCCAGGCACTCTCCTGCAGCCAGCTCAGCAGCACCAGCAGAGCCTTCGCCCTGCTCCGTCCCCTCTGGCAGCAGGTCACTCCACACACCGCACAGCAAACCAAACGGGGCTTGTCAGCACTAACTTGGGCCACTCACTTTCCTAGATCTGTGCTTGAACTCGTCACCCCAAGCTCCCTTTACTGCTAGGGGGGAAAGACAACTGCTTCCAGAAAGGGATCTACCCACCAATGAAGAGGGCACAGCGTGATTAACTTAGTCTTTGGCATGTAAAGTTAGGAGAGTGAAAATTCATTCTATAGACTGATTCACATCACACTAGAGAGCAAAGCATCTCAAGAATAACTGTCTAAAACCTAGACTTTCCACGTGTGGATTCAAGAGATTCAAGGCATTCAAAAGATTAAACTGAATAAGCAAGGCTAGCAAGGGGGGTTTTTAACTAACTCAACAATGTGCAAAGTTTAACATCATTGTAAGACATTTTACAATGCAAAATATGTTTACAGTTCAGTTTACTATATACAAGAAGCAAAACCACATTTATTTTTTATTTTTACTTTTTAAGGACTACAAACCTCGATCACACAAACTTGGGGTTCAATGCCATCTTCATCTACAGGAATCCGTGCCTGCCTCATTACCCATTCTTGTATGGCATCTGTGATGTGGGGAACAACTGAAAAAGAAAGCCAGGCAAGGGTTAAAGCCACAACCCAGGCATATTTCTCCCTCTAACTCATTACAGAGTGAATGACTGAAAATAACTAGCCAGAGCTGCCCATATGACGTGAGCACTGTGTCTTTAAAGCAGCGTGCATTTTTGAAGTGATTATTCTCGGCTGTGATTTCCAAGAGAAGTGCCTTGGCAGGAAATGTAATCCTGCCTCAATTTAAACACACGCAAGCAACGTTTCCTTTAAGCTGGAAGATTCAAGTACAAACAGTTCTTTGCTCTAAGCAGAGAGACTTAGGCTGTTTTAAACTGTCTGGAAAAGTCCCTATCCAAACCAGCTGTGGCAGATGCTTAAAAAGGGACCACACTGATCTGATCCTCAAAGATCTTCTGGGTTTTCTACAGACATGAGAGTCACCAAAAGCAATAACCATTTTAACCAGCTAACAAATAATCCACAGGGGTGTTGGTCTGAAGTCTGTTCACATCTAGTACTGGCTACATTGGACAGTCGGACCCTGGTCCAGCTACAGTCCAAACAACAGGCAGTATATTGCCTCGAGGGGCTTACAGTTAACCTCATCCCGCACGGCGCATACCTGCACTGGTGTGTCTCCTACTATTTATTGAAAAATAAGCAAAAACCATCACAGAGCGTACAACAAAAGGTCTCAAGTTCAGATGCAATGCAAAAGCATCCAACCAGGACAGAAAACCAGCATATATTTCTAAGCATCAAGAGTTAAGCATCACGTCACCTTGCACAGTTCTGCCAAGATAGTCTCCCTTCCTCTCCTTGTTGATGACATACTGGTAGATCTTCCCAGTTGTCAGATTGTTGTCTTTGGTGAGTCGGATATCGAGGAAGCGCTCATAGTTACCAAGGTCCAGGTCCACTTCCCCTCCATCATCCAGCACAAACACCTCCCCTGCAGCACACAGGCAAAGGCACAAGTGTACATGTCAAGGGGAAACAGCATGCATCAGCAGTTTGTTGGTTTTGCTTGTGACAGCTAGAACTCAAAGTAAGGAAACACCTTCTTTGATTGCTACAGCAAGCTGGAATGGCCAATAGAACAAAAAGCCTTACAGAACAAAGAGGACTCCTACACTGAGGATGGAATCCCTCAACCAGGCAGCAATGACAAAGCCCAGACAGCACATCTGTGCTGTTTGCTGATGGCACAATCAGCCCCAGAGCCACCAACAGGCTAGGCCTGCCGGTCCCACAGGCAGGACCAGACTCCAACTCTTCCACCGTGCAAAGGAAACGGTTCCTGCCAGGCATAGGCAGCCCTGTGAACCACCTGGGAGGCCCCAGTGCCCAGCTGAGGGCCAGCCAGCAGCTCAGCCCAGTGGAGCCACTCACCGTGCTCGTACGGGGAGAAGGTGCCAGCGTCGATGTTGATGTAGGGGTCGATCTTAATGGAGGTGACATGCAGCCCGCAGGACTTGAGGATGGTGCCGATGCTGCTGGCAATGATCCCCTTGCCAATGCCCGAGATCACCCCGCCGGTGACCAGGATATACTTCATCTGCCTCGCTGCCTGATACCGATACCGCCTCAGCGGGGGCTCTGCTCCGGGCAGGCAGGGACGGACCCGCTGCCTGGAGGAGCCCCCGGGTCTCCGCTTTTCCTGTCAGCGACCCCCTTACCAGCGACCACCACCCACCATTCTTGTAAGCAACCCCCTATCAGAGGCCCCTTCCCGCCTTTCCTCTCAGTGACCCCCTACCAGCGACCACCTCCCACCTTTCCTGCCAGTGACATTCCCCCGCCATTCCTGTC
>VXBW01004649.1:221433-236245 GCA_013400375.1 Thinocorus orbignyianus
AGCCACTCTTCCCCGAGCCTGTAGTGCTGCATGAGGTTGTTGTGACCAAAATGTAGGACCTGGCACTTGACCTTATTGAACCTCATCCCATTGGCCTTGGCCCAGCCATCCAACCTGTCCAGGTCCCTCTGTAGAGCCTTCCTACTCTCCAGCAGATCAACACTCCCACCTGATTTGGTGTCCTCCACAAACTTACTGAGGGTGCACTTGATCCCCTCATCCGAATTATCAATAAAGATATTAAACAAGACTGGCCCCAGAACTGAGCCCCAAGGGACACCACTGGTGACCAGCCACCAACTGGATTTCACCCCATGAATCACCACTCTCTGGGCATGGCCAGTTTTTTACCCAGTGGAGGGCACACTTGTCTATGCCATGGTTGGCCATCTTCTCCAGGAGAATGCTGTGGGGGATGGTGTGGAATACCTTACCACAGTCCAGGTAGACAATGTCCACAGCCTTCCCCCCATCCAGAAGACGGGTCACATGGTCATAGAAAGAGACCAGGGTGGTTAAGCAGGACCTCCCTTTCACAAACCCAGTTAGCCCAGTTACTACTGGCTTTGCCTACTCTGTGCCTTGTGGCAGTTCTGACCTTCCACAGGGCAAGATGTTTCTTCTTTGTCAGCAAAGTGGGCAAGTTTATACCATGTGGTCAGTCTTGCAGAATACAGTATTTGTCATTAGCATTCAAGTGATAATTCCCTTCTACTTCCCATCAGTCCACAAGCTGGTGAATAGGACCCAGCAGCCAGTTCTTGCAGAGAAAGGAATATGGTGAGCAGATGGAGGGAATGATGGATGGAAGCCCTGGCCCTGTTAGGAGGAAACGTTTTGCTTTGATCTTCGATATGGCAGTGCATGGTGGGTGGCATCTTGAATGAAGGGATTTCTCTTGACTCTTGGACAGACTGATCCATTGCAGTGTCAGGAAACCTCTCCGGATTCTCCGCACACGATTTCCTCTTGACCCGTCTCACCTGGTCATAAGTTATCTCAAATGTTCTCGCAGAGTTTTTTATGTGATCTAATAAGTTTTTTGATGTACGCCTTAATCACTCCATTTGTGTATGGTAAATGTGATTTGTGCATGCAAGTACGGTCCTAAGAAATAAATTACTAGATCTCTTGGTTTTGTGATATTACTTAGCGCTGCCTCAAGCTGCTTATCTCATTGTATTTTCTCCTACTCTCCTTTCTCTGTTAGGCATCTTCCTTGCAGTGAGGTTCCTTCCCTCTTTGCTGACTGTCACTGTGCTCCTCTACCTCAGTGCTGTTCTGCCACAGCTCCTGCTCTTGAGCCTTTGTTCAATGAATTCCCCCTTCTGTGCAGGTGATGGGACGGCGTTCACGGCAATGGGCTGGCCAACTGTGCAAAAGGCATATTCCAATGATTTAAGAAATTAAATATACCGCTCCCTGGCTCAGATACTCAGACTTGGCCTCTGAAGAATTTATTCCAATCTAAATGATGCTGTGGTTCTGCTGTAGGTCACCTCGTGTTTGTGGTGGCCAGCACAGAGCAGCCCCTCGTGGGTTCAGATGCAGCGCCCTGTCCCCAGGGCTGTGCCGGGAATGGGGATGGTGGGGGGGACACTATCCCAGGATTTCCTTGCGTGCCTGTCTGTGCTGTGGAAATGTGTGTGTCCGTGGACTCTGTCATTGTCAGTTTTCTCCTCCTTGTCCTCCTCCTTCTCCAGCATTCCAGGCCTGCCAGCATATTTCTCTGCGGATGTATTCTCCTGGATGTTGGTCAGCTCTGTGGGTATCCTGGGCTGAGAGACCCAGGATTAACTTTTCTTCTGATGCTGGGAAAATTGCACCTTTAGAAGACTTGAGTGTCTGAAATCAGGAAAATATTGACTTTATGGCCAGCCAGGCTCTGTGAGATTCAAGGTCTCAGCTTTTTCGAGCCTTTGCCAAGTGCAGGGACAAGGAGGAGCAAGGCCTGGGCATCTGACCCAAGCTGGCCAACAGGGTTATTTCATACCATGAAGGTCACATTCAATATAAATTAGAAAAGTTTGCTGTGTAGCTGGCTCTCCTTGATGGTGGCGGGTCCAGACAACTCCTTGCCCCGCTGCCGGACCCCTGAGCCCTTCCCTTCCCCCAAAGCCGCTGCACTCGCAGGGTCCAAGACTTGCTGTCCCTGCTGGGAGTGCACAGCTTCTGCTGAGAGAGTGGGCTGAGTATAATTCTTGTAAATCTTAAATCAATGTTAGGATAATACTGGTTCTTTAGTATTACTGTCAATTATTTAATCTTATTCTATTACATTTATTTCCATTTCCTCGTGTTTCTCTGCGTTTCCCAATTCCCCTNCCGCTGCCGGACCCCTGAGCCCTTCCCCCAAAGCCGCTGCACTCGCAGGGTCCAAGACTTGCTGTCCCTGCTGGGAGTGCACAGCTTCTGCTGAGAGAGTGGGCTGAGTATAATTCTTGTAAATCTTAAATCAATGTTAGGATAATACTGGTTCTTTAGTATTACTGTCAATTATTTAATCTTATTCTATTACATTTATTTCCATTTCCTCGTGTTTCTCTGCGTTTCCCAATTCCCCTTTCCTGGGTGGAGAGGGGTCATGGGGTGAGAGAATAATTGTCTGCACAATAATAAATTGCTGTGGGTTTTCTCAAACCATAACAATGGGCAAAGCTGCCTCGTGCCTTCCCCAGTGGCAGGAGGCTTCCTCTTGCTCTTCCTTTCCTCTGTTACGCAAGTTGCTCATAAGTGAGAAGAATATCAGCCTCCAACACCTTTTTCCAGGAAGGAGCAGCGATGTGCAGGCTGTGAGTGTCTGCTGGCACATCCCGGTAAGGCATGGGGAGGTCAGGCTGTTCCAGGACTGGGTCTGGGTGTCCCCACTCTTCCCATTTTGTGAGTGGGGTGTAAGACATCTGCCAGTGGCAACTGCTTTGTGACTGAGGGCAAGTCCTTACTTTCAGAGGTGTGTGTAACCTAGATGTGAGCATCTCCTTTTAGATGCATAAATCATTTCCTCAGTGCCTAATTAGGGCCTCAGGGGTGAGCTATCCAGTGGTGCTTAAGAGATAACTCCACTGAGTGAGAGCTATTGTGAACATTAAATAGTGTGGAACAGTAACCCAGAAAAGTCAAATCACACATATCTCAATTTATGCAAAATTGCAGCTACTTTTCAGAGGAGAAGTGGGGTGAAAGGGGTAGTGGTCTTTTACCCTTAGTTTTGCCCTTATAATATCTTGTTCTCAGCTCTCAGGAAAATAAAGATTGTGAATATTTTCCTTTCAGAAATGTGAAATGAGGTGAAACGGATCCACTCTGTTTATTTAACAGGATTTGATTCACAGCAGAACAAACTAACTGGAAAGCATTGCTCAAAGGACTGGCATGGTTCTAGTAAATATTAACGTGTTACTGGGATTGTGCAAGGGAAGAATGTGATGGAATCCACAAATACTTGAACTTGCTTCTTTTTGATGTGCTCATTGGTGCAGAGAAGTGCTTCTTATGCTATTATATGTATGTAATATTAATGGTAATGAGAATAATAAAAAATTGTTATATAATATGGCCCTATCTCTATATATTAATATATTGTTTATTAATATATTGTATGATAATTATTGTATTTATTGATGATCTTGATAAGGACGTGGAGAGTATCATCAGTAAGTTTGCAGATGACACCAAGTTCAGCGGGAGCGTTGATCTGTGAAAGGACAGGGAGGCTCTACAAAGAGATTTGGAGGGAATGGGTCATTGGACCGACATTAATGGGATGAGCTTCAACAAGGCCAAGTGCCAGGTCCTGCTCTTGGCCCACACCAACCCCATGCATGGCTACAGGCTTGGGGAAGTGTGGCTGGAGCTGCCTGGTTGAAAAGAACCTGGAGGTTCTATTTGACAAGCAGCTGAATATGAGCCGGCAGTGTGCCCAGGTGGCCAAGAAAGCCAACAGCATCCTGGCTTGTGTTAGAAATAACAAGACCAGCAGCAGAAGGGAGGGGATTGTCCCCCTGGACTCAGCACTGGTGAGGCCACACCTCAAGTATTGTGTTCAGTTCTGGGCACCCCAATACAAGAGAAATCTGGAGGTGCTAGAGCAAGTGCAGAGGAGGGCAACGGAGCTGGGGAAGGGCCTGGAGAATAAATCTCATGAAGAGCGATTGAAGGAGCTGGGACTGTTTAGTTTGAAGAAGAGGAGGCAGAAGGGTGACCTCATCACTCTCTACAACTGCCTGAAAGGACACTGTGGAGAGGTTGGTGCTGGTCTCTTCTCTCGGGGAATTAGCAATAGAACGAGAGGGAATGGCTTCAAGCTGCAGCAGGGTAGGTTTAGACTGGACATTAGGAAAAACTTCACAGGTGGTCAGGCACTGGAACAGGCTGCCCAAGGAGGTGGTTGAGTCCCCATCCCTGAGTGTGTTTAGATGTGGTGTTGGGAGATGGTGTAGGGGAGAACTTTGTAGAGTGGGGTTGATGGTTGGATTCGATGATCCCAAGGGTCTTTTCCAACCTGAATGATTATACGATTCTGCAATCCTGATAATAGATATTGGGATTTGTATTTTCTCTGAAAGGTACATTCAACTTTTTTTTTTTTTTCCAAGTGAGGGCTGTCTTAAGAAATTTGCTTTGTTCATCATTTCGTTTACATATTTTTCATTTATTGCCTTGCATTCTGAGATCTTGCTGCCAAACTGGAGCATTTCAGCTATGACTTTGCTATATTTCTTGGCTCTAGTTCCACCTGAGAAGAGGAAGCCCCCCCTGCCCAGGCAGTACCACACAGCAGCTCCTGGGCGATGCGTGATGGGCAGGGCTGTGTTTCTAAGTCTGAAGACAAACCCATGTTTCAAAAGAACAAGCGGGTGCAGATGGAATCACGTGTGCCTGACATGGTGCTCAGTGCCTGCAGCACAGATGTGTTCCCCTGAGATAGCTGTTTCTGTTCCTGCAGGCAGTGGAGAGGGCTGCAGCTTTCAGAGGCTGCCCCAAGAGGGGATGGCTGACACCCAAGAAGCGTCTGCTTTTCTGGTAAGGATGAAGACAGTTACTGCAGTCAGGACCTGGAGCTTCCTCTTAGCATGGTCGCTCCTGAAGATGAAAATGTGACCTATTGCAACAAGATTTTGAGCGTGGGATAACAGTTCAAGCCAGTAACTCTTCCTCGCTGTGACTGGTGAAAGAAGCAGCTTGTCCCAGGTTGAGAGGCCCAGGACTAGCTTTTCTTCTGATGCTGGGAAAAGTGCACTTTTAGAAGACCATTCAGTTTATGGCCAGCCAGGCTCTGTGAGATTCAAGGTCTTGGTGTTTTTGAGCCTTGCCAGGTGCAGGGACAAGGAGGAGCAAGGCCTGGGCATCTGACCCAAGCTGGCCAACAGGGTTATTTCATACCATGAAGGTCACATTCAATATAAATTAGAAAAGTTTGCTGTGTAGCTGGCTCTCCTTGATGGTGGCGGGTCCAGACAACTCTTTGCCCCGCTGCCGGACCTCTGCGCCCTTCCCTTCCCCCAAAGCCGCTGCACTCGCAGGGTCCGAGACTTGCTGTCCCTGCTGGGAGAGCACAGCTTCTGCTGAGAGAGTGGGCTGAGTATAATTCTTGTAAATCTTATATCAGTGTCGGGATAATACTGGTTCTTTAGTATTACTCTTAATTATTTAATCTTGTTCTATTGAGTCAATTTCCATTTCAACCCTCTTGTTTCCTTGCGTTCCCCCAATTCCCCTTTCCTGGGTGGAGAGGGGTCATGGGGTGAGAGAATAATTGTCTGCACAACAATAAATTGCTGTGACTTTTTTCAAACTATAACACGGCTGAAGATGACCGTGCACCGGAGTGTGTCTGGTGGTGGTGGCACAGCCAGGAGCTTGGTTGAGAGCCTGTGGAGCAGAGTCTGGCAGCTGTGTGAGCTCACTGCCACCCTGCCCCTGCGCAGCAGTGCACAGAAAACATTTTGGGTTTGTTGTCACTGGTGTTGCCTCTCACCACACACTTCTGGTGTCTATATTAGCACCCATCTTCATCGTATCCTGTCGGGTGGGTTTGAGCTCATGCTCTTCTGACCCCAAGCGCCCTCCACATGCCTCAGATGTCGACAGTGTGGGAGAGGACATCCCGGACACCATCCCCAACCACCCTGGCCTGTCCCTCGGTGGCAGCAGAGGGCTTTGCAGGAGAAGGCTGGACACTTGCTTAAGCCGAATCAGGTGGTTGCCACCCCAGCGCTCTCCCATCTGCTCTGACACGTCCCCAAGAGCTTGGGAGCGTTTCTGTGGTGAGTCTTGTGAAATAACATGCCCTTTCCCTTTTTTCCTTTGCTTAAAACCTCACTGCTACTTTTTTTTTTTTGCCTTTTTTATTTTTCTTTTTTTGTTGTTTTTTTGTTTGTTTGTTTGGTTGGTTGGTTTGGTTTGGTTTGTTGGCTCTGCCCTGCAGTTTGAGAACTTCACAGAAAACTACAAAACATGCACCTTCCCAGGCAGGAAGGCACCACCTGGCTGCACCCAGGATGAACACTGGCAGGAGCTGCAGCTTCTCCACCCCTCTGCTCTCCCCTGTGCTGGGCAGGACACACCAAACACCACCACAGAGAGCAGTCCTTGGGTTCACACAGACCCGCACTGACACCCACCACACACTGCAAACCATGAGGAGAAACCTGGAGTGCTGTGGAGAGAGCAGAGGCTGTGTCTTAACACACAGAAGGAGTCCACAAAACTTCCTGTTGTAAAGATGGAACATCTCACATGCTGCTGAAGTGCCATGAGCACAAGTGGAATCCACTGTTAGATGGTTTTTTAAGACAGAATGTTGCAGGGAGCTAAAAATGAAGACATGGGTGTGATTGCCAGCTGTCCTTCCTCAGAGTCACCCTCAGTTTTACTCTGCCAAAGCAGTGAAGATACATTTCCTACAGTGATCCAGATGTCCATTAAGAGGTTTCTTCATCACTGAAGAGATGGAGGTGCCAGTTCTCTCTTCGTAGTGGAGGTGTGTACTGCCTGAGGGTGGCACTGCTCTTTCTTCTGCAGAGAAGACTGTAAAAATCCCAGTTTTTCCATTTCTCCTGACCAGTCCCCAGTAATGTGGATCAAAACCACTGCGGTGGTCAGCCAGGCCTTGGAACACACTGGAGAAGCTCTTCTACCTTTGCTTTTCCCTTTGTGCTGACTAGTAGACTTCACCTGATGTTTCATTGTCATAAACTTAGCAGGGATGGTGTAGAGTCACTGGCAAGCAGCAAGCGGAGTGTGCAGAATTTGATTTGGGAAGGAAATCTGCTTTACAAGTGGAGACCATCCCCATTTCCCCATGGCCGGATGTTTGCCTGCAGCCTTCTGCCTGGCTCCTTTGGGTTTCCATGTACGGGATAAATGCAGGCTTTGTGTAAAGTCAAGTACTTTACTGGTCTAAACTTTTGCTCTGAACTTGATCGGGTTTTCCCCAAATTGCAAAGTGAACACATCTTTTATCCTGAGTAACAAGGGAATTTGGGTAGATCTTTAAAAAGATGCAAAATAACATAGGAATAAGAGCTGTATGAGGATGTGCTGCCGCTTGGGTGTCCTCTCCTCTTGCCCAGCAGATGGCTGCGCTGTGTCTTCTCCAGAAATGTCCTCTAGATGGTGGAATTGAACAGGAAAAGACGAGTTTCTGAACTAACAAAGGAGCGCGGCCAGGCATCGCCGACCCGTGTGAGGAACTCAGAGCTGCCCTGCGACCAGGTACCAGAGCACCTCATGTGCCCTTCGGGTGAGATGGCATCTGGCAGCGTCCTTCTGGGTCAGCCTCTGCAGCGTGGTCCCAAACTACAGCTAGCTCTGGCTTGGGACTGAGGAACTGTGATCCTTCCTGATCTTGATCCTTACAGCCATGGTTTCTCCACCTTCAGGCCTCTTCCCATCTACTTTTTCTCCATCAAGGAGTCTTTTTCCTAGGAAGCAAGGAGTGAACCCAGTGAGGTGCTGTGGGGCTCATCCATGCTGGGAAGGCAATGTTTTGACCAGAGGACACTGACCTAACAAGAAGCAAGCAGTGGGCAGGGCTAGCTGAGAAAGGGAAAGTAGCACCAGGAAGGGGCATAGGCAGGAAGAGTTTTGCAGATGCAGAAAGCAGCGTGTGCTGGGGATTAAAGCTCTCAGCTCTGTGTGATGAAGCCCGTGCTGCCTTGGGACAGAGTGCTGAACTGACACTAGTTCTCCACCCTCACTCCTGGGAGGTCATCCCGCATTTCTGTGCCTCAGTTTCTCCTGTATAAGGTGGAACCAAGGAGTCTGACCTTTTGGGGACAGTCTTTCGATACCTGCAATGAAAAGGGCATTAGAGCTCTATGTTTTCCTTACTGACTCTGCCAGTAACCTGTGAGCCTGTGTCCTCCCTGTCTGGAGCCACAAAATGATGAGACTTTAGCCTTACTTGTGACACTGACCAGGGTACCTGAACGTGCACTGTCTTGTGTCCCTCATTTTAATTAGGACTGCATCTCCTCCATAAAGCAAACTGAGATGTGCCAAAGCTGTTGAAGGGGTGATGGATGCTGGCCAAGATGCTGGTCACTGTTTGACCCTCAGCAACCTGGCGAGGGTGCAGCCCACAGGCTCTCATGTTTGCAGCCAGTCACACACGTGGAGAAGTTGCAGACCCAGAATAAGACATTTTCCTCTGATAAAAGAAAAATACTTTCCTTCTCTGAGGCATGCTGTGCTGGTGGGAGCTTTGCTAGACACCTTCTTTCTGGACAGACCATCTGAAGCCTGGGGGTTGTACTCAGCTCCTCCAGCATTCTGTGTTTCTGGCTCGTGCATTCTAGAGTGGCACAGCCAGCTGCCCTGCAGTCTGTTATGGAAGTGTGCAAGGACAAGAAGCCTTTGGGGATGAAAAGTTACCCTTGTCCCTAACTCAAGATGCTCTTGTGGATGTGCCAAAGACTGGAATTTTATTGAAACACTGATTCTCCTCCACATCACTGTGTAAGTGTCCCAACAGCTCACTGACCATGGAAAAAAAAACCATATGGAGCTAATTTTAAACTCTTAACATGCTTCATTATTTCTTCATCTATTTTTCTAAACTGATACTGACAATATTTGCACGGTAATGATTGAACTCTCTGCTTTCACCTCAACATTTCCCTGGTAGCAAAGATGATGATTTTGGGGTAAATGAAGAACATTGAACCTTCCCGTTTCTCTGGGAGTGGTCTCACCTCAGTGCAGGATTCAGATCTACCCAGGGCATACCAACAGTCCAGGGGAAGGTTTAGAGCTGCAAATGAGTGTTGAGGTGCAAGAAACACCTTTTAGGGACTGGTATCAGCCAGGCAACTCTGGGACAAAGCTGAGTGCTCCTACAAATTTGTAGGTGCCTCTTTGAAGATGGTGATCTAGGGATGAAGGCACGCAGTGTTTTGCTGAAGGTCACATAAGATTTCTGGCAGAGTTAAGGGGTGAGACCAGATCTCCATGTTTCACTCCACAACATAAATCTGACAAGATCGCTCTCTCACACAGAGAACAGATGACACAGACTCTCACCCAGGTGCCACTTTCCCTCCGATTCTTTTGCCTGTAAAAAAGGTAGCATCCCCCTGCCATTTTTGTAGCAGAGCATATGTCATGGTCCGCAGGAGGGAGGATTCTACCAGCGCAGCAGCGTGCACCAGCCGGGGGGACCTGACCTTCGCTAGAGGACAGTGAAGCACAGCTCAGCACCTGCAGGAGGAGCAACCCTGACAAAGCAAACCGAGGAACGGGTGTGAGAGGGCAGAGGGTGTGAGAAATCAAATGAGCAAACGTACAGACAGAAGAGTTTTCAGGCCAGCTCAGTGAGCTGAGAAAGACCAGGTGACACGGTGACGCTCATGTGAGCCGGGCGAGGAGAGGCATAGAGGCTCAAATGAAGAAAATTCAGGATGACACATGCTGGACTCTGAGAGGGGAAGACTGCCCTGGGGGACTCTTGGGTGGAATTCTGTAGAGGTGAAGCTGACCTAGCAAGGAAGTCTCACAGAGGCCGCTGAGCTCATGTCCTGCCCAAATCATCTGCAGGGTTGCTGCCTCACACTGAGAGGTGGCATCTAGTCAGCATCTAGTGGGGGACTTTTTGTCAGTGCCCAGTCAAGGAAATCCAACAAAAGGCTCTGTAGTGGTGTCAGCCAAATTTACCAAAACTGAATTGACAGATGGCCCTTTCTTCGCCCAGAAAGAAAGGAGAGGAAGGGATTTAGAAGTTTAGAAAAAAAGCTAAACTACTTTAATGAAGTATTAATACTAAAATTGAAGTAAGAAGAAAATAATGAAATGAATACAGTATATTCAAAACCGAATCAGGATCCCAGGAGGATGATCACGTCACCAGCAGCATCAGGAAAAGTCCCAGACTGGCCTCAGTGATTGACAGGGATGGATTCCAGATCTGGAGGCAGGATTGCTCAGATCATGGTCAAAGGCAGGCGAATAGGCAGCATTCTCCTTGGACATCGGCCATTGAAGAAAGAGCATTGACCCTTTGATCCCTCAGCTTTTATCCTGAGCATGATGTGGATGGGATGGAATACCCTGTTGGTCAGGTTTGGGTCCCCTGTCCTGTCTGTTCCTCCCTACAGGTGTGACCTCTCTACATTTTTCCACTTCTGATTCTCCAACAGGGCAAATAACGCAATTCCCTGCCCTTGGTTGTTCCAGCAATAAGGATAACCCAGGGCCTGTCTGCACCATCCTGTGGTGTAACCAGGTCTTATCACTGTGAGAGTGAACAGTTTCTGAACAATGTGCTGTTAATTTCAGAGCTTAGTTGGTTAGAGGAGGCCCAGCTAAGAAAGTAAAATTGTGAAACAGAAAATTGGTTCATTTTACCTCAAACCAGGACAGCCTGTAACAACCAAACCCCCTGGCTGCAGCAGGAATGGAATGTCGGGACAGCTGGTATGGTTGTGTCAGGAGCTGGATGGCCTTTGAGCCACCAGGCAGAACACCCTCTTAAAATCGTGAGTCCCTGCAAAACCTTTGGTGGTGTGAGTAGTGGGTATAGTACAACACCCATTGTGATTGAGCAGAAGCCCCCATGAAGATTTTGTCCCCATCAGTGACACCTGTGTCCACCGTGCAGGGTGACAGCAGCTCCACAATGCAGTTACTGCAGGGACATCCACCAGTCTGAAATGTCTCTCACTCTCTTACACTGATTTCTTTGGAATCCTACACTCTGAACCTGACTTGGCAGGTGGCCTCTTCCTCCTTCTCTGCCGTTTAGTTTCTAATTTTGAAGAGGCAAAACCGTGGAGGGATTTCAATTCCTTTCGGAATGCACGTGTGCCATCTTTGTTGGCTGGTAACGAGCACATCACACAGCGCGGGGTGTCTCAAAACGGGCTGTGTGGAAAAGGACAAATCACTCAGTTCAGGCAGTCTTAAAGGCAGCAAAACCCCGCTGTAAGTACTCCTGAAAATCCTGTGTGGTGGGATTATTCATCTTTATGAAATATGTGAGAAATACAGTGACTTTCAGTTATTTCAGTTGTGGGATAATTTAACATCTATTTAATTCAATCTAATTAAATATTAATTCAATCCAAATTCCTGAAATAAACCCATTTGCATTCTTGAAACAAACCCATTTGCACTCTCTTTCTTCCAGACTGATGTAACTGTAATGGGTTTTCCATTTAGAGGCCACTTCACAGTTAATTTTTATACAGTTTTTTGCTTAACTGTCGATGAAGAAATATTCACACAATTTTTGCTACTAATTTCTGCCTAAATTTATAACACTTCCCTGCACAAAGTGAGTCATTATAGAAGAAACCCTCAAGTGCAGTCAAAGGATTTTGGTGCAGTCAAGCTCATGCTTCCAGCTTGTTTTGTTAAACATTCCTGCAAACCCTGCTCCGCACCTGCAGATCAGATGGGCTCTTATGCATGAGCAGGTTATAAACTCAAATCCTTGCTGAGAAGAGACCAACATGACGAAAGACATGAAAGAATAAAGAGCTCAAAGGGAAGGAAGGTGTGAAAAGACAGGCAGCACTTGGGGCTCTGAGCTGCCCACACCTCGGCAGGGACCCTGCCAGAGCAGCTGGAGCTGTACAGCCCACTGTAGCCTGGTGGAGCAAGCAGGGGTAACAGGATTTATTTGCTTCAGTCAGGAGGAGCAGGAGGAGTTGGGGCAGGAAAAGAGGCGAGCTCTACGCTGGGTCATGTTCAGGTATAAATGAGTACCGTTGGCCACCTTTGTTTTTGGAGAAAGGGAACAGCAAGCAGTCCCACAAATGGCCCAGCCAGGTGGCAGGGAATGTAAACTCAGCAATATTCACCCCACGGTGAAACAGTTGGCATTTTCATTTGATTTCTCCCTCTTGATCGCTCTAGCATAAGGCTGAGCTTAGTCTTAAGAGTCAAGTAGCGAGCAGAAGCCGTGTGGCAGCAGCAGATCAGAGATGGGCTTTTGTCCCTGCCGTCAGCCCTGGGCTGCAGCCCCGCTGTGTTTGCAGAGGGGCAGTCTGGATGGGCCCGAGGAATTTTAATTCTGAATAACTTCCACATTCCTTCCAGCCAGGCAAAGGATTCTGCTGAGGCATCAACTGCCTTGTCCAGCTCAGCCTGTCCCACATCTGATAAGTTAATTGAGGATTTAAATGAGGAATTAATTGAGGCATTCTGCTGGTTACCAAACATAACCACTCAGCTTCCCAGAGTCAGAGCTTTCCAGTCCATTTGGTCTCATTCCTGTAAACAAATAAATGCCATCATCCTCCTCCCAAATCCCCGGAGTGGTAGATACTGGAAAGGAGAGATCAGTCTCCTTTCCATGGGCCGCTGAGGGCTCTGTTACTCTCCCGGCGCTGCTGAGCGGCTGAACTGCGCTGCACTGCCTGCAGCTGGAGGGAGGAGGTTCACTTAGGAAGCAGAACTGCTGAAAAGTCTTTTTCTCCCTTCGTGTACTAGTTTTGCAGCTGATCATGCTGCTTATTAGATCTGATTTTGGCATTTGTCTTTGCATCCCAGGAAGATGTTTAGCTTTTGTTCTGAAAATGATACAGTACCCAGAGAGATTTCTATCTTCATTCAGCGCATTTGTGCAGATTGTAGCTGTGGTGTGTAATGCAGCTGCAAAGTAATAACTGCCCTTTGATTAAATTTAAGTTCCTGGACTATAACATGTAAAACCCGAAACTTGGAGGGACTATCTTTAAACCTGGGGGGCTCATTCTGGTTTTATTCAAGTCAGTGTGAATGGGAGTAAGATGATGGGTTAATCCTGGGACAAGGTGGGAGAAGCAAGTCTGCACTTTCTTCCCTTTATTAGACTTGTGTAGCCAACTGCAGAATTGTGGCAGGTTCAGATCCAACAGAAGTGGTATTTCCTTACTATTCTGTACTTAAACTGGGGAAACTTGTCAGACTGATCTGTTGCAGCTCTTTTGCAAGCCTGATCTCCCAAGAAAACCTAACAGTCTCGTAGAAGCAGACCACAAGTAACAGAAACGGATGTGACTTTGTTTACAAGCCTCTTAATATCACGATTATGGAAATTATAACTTTTATCTTACCAAATAATAAACAATTAGACTGTCCTTATCAAGGACGTCCCATCACAACAACCTACACCAGCCTTTGGATTGCTGTTCTCTTCCATTTTTCAGATATTTGGTGTCAAGAGAGCCAAGATATGGGCAAATGGGACCAGACAGATCAGATCTGCTTTGTCAGGCTTTAAGGCTCAAGAGCAACTATGAACCTACTGAGACAGATAAGCTGGTACCACAATATTTCAGGCTATAAAGAGCCAGTTTTGTTATATATAATGCATTTAATATGTGTGCAGTGTACTGGGTGAAAGGTTGATAAATACTGCCTTCTGAGAGCAATTTTAATGACAGTTGGAAATAAATAAATTGTTTGTGTAGTTTTTCAGGTTCTCCCTTTCTTGTATCTTTAGAAAATAAATAATAACCTTAGACATTTATAGAGAATTAATAGAGACATATACAAGACTTTAATTCTTAAATCAAAGAACTGGTGCTGGCAAGGGAACTCCTACAGAGCCGTCTTTCCATATAGAGCTGAAAAAAGTGGCTTCTGCTCTCCAGGAAATACCAAATATCAATACATTCCTAGGAGGGTCAGCTCCAAGCAGAGTCCAGGATCTGGACTGCTGTTCACCGTACAAATCAGGACACAAGGGTCCATCGGTCCCAGAAGACTAATTCCCTCTGAGATGCTGCTTTCGGGGTGTTTCTTTCTTCCTTCCAACCCTTCTGAACACCTCTCTGTTGTTTGTTTGCTCTGATCTTGTCTTCTTCGGAAGGTCTTGGACAAATTTTCTCAGATTCTGATGTACTGTAAATTTGCTCCAGTCCCAGATACTTTCATGTCACCGTGATGCATTTCAGCCACTGTGTGCTGTAAACCAACAGCTCTTTCCTCTAGGATTTTTGATTTATTTATTGTTGCTATATTTCTAATCAGCTAAAAATGTCTGCTCTTCTGCTGAGCACTTGGGGCCAACACTTCTTTCTCCTCTGTCCTTAGGCCAGGGCCAGAGGGGAGGGAAGGGGAGTCTGTCCTCCTGTTGAGGCCCCGGAGGAGCCTTGACTCAAGAGTCGGGGCTGAGGCCTGAGGACAATCTTGGGCACTGCTCAACTGCCCCTTCATTCCCCCTACAGCCACATCCTCAGGAGTGGGTGTTGCCCACAGCACTGCTGTGAGGGCGTGATGGACCTTCAAGGAGGGCAAAACTGATGGCGTGTTAAATATTAATGAACAAATGTATCACAGTTTATTAAAAGGTGGAGAATATATAAGTTATAGTAATAAATATGCT